>JAOBYE010216990.1:0-11502 GCA_025403585.1 Parazoanthus swiftii | reverse complement strand
ATGACAAGGAGGTTATGACCAGGGGGTTATGACCAGGGGGTTATGACAAGGAGGTTATGACCAGGGGTTATGACCAGAAGGTTATGACCAGGGGTTATGAGCAGAGGGTTATGACCAGGGGGTTATGACCAAGGGGTTATGACCAGGGGTTATGACCAGAGGGTTATGACCAGGGGTTATGAGCAGAGGGTTATGACCAGAGGGTTATGACAAGGAGGTTATGACCAGGGGGTTATGACCAGAGGGTTATGACCAGGGGTTATGACCAGAGGGTTATGGCCAGAGGGTTATGACCAGAGGGTTATGACCAGGGGGTTATGACAAGGAGGTTATGACCAGGGGGTTATGACAAGGAGGTTATGACCAGGGGTTATGACCAGAGGGTTATGACCAGGGGGTTATGACCAGGGGGTTATGACCAGAGGGTTATGACAAGAGGGTTATGACAAGGGGGTTATGACCAGGGGATTATGACAAGGACGTTATGACCAGGGGGTTATGACCAGGGGGTTATGACAAGGAGGTTATGACCAGGGGGTTATGACCAGAGGGTTATGACCAGGGGGTTATGACCAGAGGGTTATGACCAGGGGGTTATGACCACGGGATTGTGACCAGAGATTTATGACCAGAGGTTTATGACCAGAAGTTTATGACCAGGGGATTATGACAGAGGATCATGAATGAGTCCTTTTGAATCCCCAGAGAAAACTCAGTTACAAAATCCCAAAAAGACAACCTAAATCAGTTTATAACTTAACTCAAAAAAATTTTAAAAATTTATATGACAAGGAAGTATATCGCTAACAGGTATTTTTGACCAAGAGGTTTACAGTCTATGGATTGTTGAACAGAGATAGTTACTGTCTTACCCTTCTTGTAAACGAAAAGTTCAGCAGAAGCTTGAATATTCCCCAACTCATTAGAAGCTAGGCATTGGTACAATCCTACGTCAGATTGTACCAACTCCTCAACAATGAGAAAGCCATCGCCAATCTTAACATAATCTGAAGGGTCAACAAGTTGTGCATCTTTTCGCCATTTAACTTGTGGCTTTGGATTCCCATCCACCAAACACTCAAACCTAATAGTTTGCTCCAGTCGAGAATGTACATCTGCGGGTCTCTTCACAAACACAGGCGGATCTGGAAAGAAAAAACCAAAGTCAACAAATTTGATATTTCTACAGCAGATACAGCCAGCAATGCAAGCTCACTATGGAAGGAATGGGAGTTCCTAAGGAAAGGGTCTCAGAAGCCAAGATTTTTGAAGGAATGTATGGGTTCAAAATGAAATTTCCCACAGAGAAGAGGTGGAGTAGGGGAGGGGGGGAGAGGGAGAGGGGCTACCAACCAAGATTTCCTCTAGGGTGAGGTACTGGCATTTTCCTCTCATCTTTTCCTTTACAATACGTTAAAGTAACAAGCACATTTCAATCAATTTGATCATCATAATAATGGTTTGAACTATTGAAATGCTACAACAGAAAGACAAAAGATCGTTCGTAGTTTGACCTAGCTCTCATAATTAACTTATCTGATATAAATTGTGACATCTGATGCTGTTTGGTCCCATACATGTTATTATTTGTGACTTGCTGTTTCATCTTATACATTTGTTGTAACTTGTAACAGCTGATTTCAGACTGTATAGAAGAATATTTTTCCCATCCTGTGAACTCCAAAAACATACAAAATAATTTTTAAAACGAAAGAAAATCAGATTAATAAAACTCACTTACCTTGCACCTTTAAGTTGCCTTGGGTGTTTTAATTGGGTTTTACAATGGTTGATTTCTCAATTGTTACTGATAGCCACCATAGACCAATAAACGTATTGTTCTAGTCCAGTTCAAATCAAACAACTCATTTCACTCTGTTTTGATTGGTCAATTTTTGTTTCCATTAAAATTGGAAGTGTCAAACTGTACTCAGGGGACACACGCACTGTGTGCTATTGGTGATATGGAAGTGGTGTTTTGTCACTTGCCTGATCAATTTGAATCTCACAACAGTTTTTGTGAGTCATCACATGTGATGGAACATCCTGTGTCTGCAGCAAACTCAGAGGAGTTTGAAAAGTTGAGGCAGAATATTTATATCCTTAGAAGCAAGTAATTGTTTTGATTTTCACTACAGCTCTTGTAAAACAATCCATTTTCAACATGCCTGAAGCAGGATGGTGAGAGGGGTATGGAAATGGAAGAAATTCAGCAAAATTCTGAGGCTGTCAGTTTTTAGTGGCTTTGAGAACTGCATGCCATGTGTCACTCATTTCGTGTATGGCAAGTATGTATCTGAAACAAGTGAGAAACCAACTGTCACAAGTTCCCGTTACCAAAGACAACACAAAAGGTGCAAAGCTACTGATTTTTATTTTGACAGTTCACAGGATGGAAACTGTAAAACTTGTACAGGATGTTTTTCATTCAATCATAATAAGCAAACTGAAATCAAATCAATAAAAATATCATAATTAATCAATTAAAAATTTATACAGCGCTATTTAATGTGATATGATCAATAGCACTTAACAGTATTGCATGTGATAACAAAATATTAAGTAATTATTATAAATAAATATTAGAACTCTCTTCCCCATTCTAAAATAATTACAGCAACTGTATGAGATTATGGTTTGTGGTTTCAGTTACAGTAAATGTGTGAGATCAAACAGCAAGTCACAAATAATTATTAATAACAAATAAATGAGATCAACAAAAACGACTTTCATGCCAAGATCTGTGCCATCAAGCGATTAAACATAAGCCCCTGGCTTGAGAGAATGGGTAACCACTCCCAGCGCAATGACATTAAATAAAGCTTTAGTTTTAGTTTTAGATTAACACATGAAAGGTCTTCATACATATCTCCTCCAGCAAAGATGTAAAAACAAAGACAAATGTGGCCAATGGTCATAAAAAAATTTAATGTTGGCACAGTTTTTGAAATAATTATAGGCTGTATTCAAGAACAAATCAAATAATTAATTTTATACTTACACATCACCTGCAGCCTGGCTGATGCTGTCTTTTTGTTTTGGTTTGAAATGGCCTGGCAAGTATATAGTCCAGCATCTGAAACTTTCACTGGTGAAAACTGTAAATTATTTTCACCAACAATAGAAATATGACCTGATGGTGTCACAGGTGACCCATCTTTTGTCCATGTTACTTTGGGCTTGGGATGCCCTGTGGCAATACATTCCAGTACAGTCAAGCTACCCTTTGTAGCATTAGTGGTAGCTGGCTTCACATCAATCTTTGGTTGCCTTGGAAAACCATAATCTGTGTATTATCAAAACATCCTGTTAATTTTAAAAAATTCTTTCCAAGCAAAAATAACAAAATAATATATAAATATATATAATAATATGCACATCAAGAGAAAACACTTTGCATGACGTCTGCAGTTTAAATATTCTTGCAAATAAATCTGAGTGAAAGCCATTTTTTGCGGTACAGTAGCCTAGCAACTACTTACAAAAGATACTGAGATCAAGTTTTCACAGTTACAAGTTGTATTTGAATTTTCAAAAAAACAAAAATAAAAAAATTATATGCCCTTTTCTCTCATACTCTAGATATAATCTCCATTAGATGTCCATGGAATTAGCCACCAGATTTCATTTGGTGAAATTATTATTTTCACCTCCACTATTACCTAGTTAAGTTTTCTTACTCAACTCCTCCTCCTCCCTCCCCTCTCTCCTCCCCCTCCCCCTCACTCCCTTTCAGTTTTTAAACACAAAAAGCTTCCTTCCAAGCAATGACAGCCTTACCTGGCACAACAGTAAGATCCGCTCGAGTGCTTTCATGTTCTTTGCCATTTACTGGGTTTCGACCAACACATTTATAACTCCCCCGATCACTGCCTTTCACATTGCGTATCTGAAGCACTCTCAGTGATCCCAAAATGGTATATTTTGTGCTGGGTTGTATGACAGAATCTTGAAACTTCCACTTAATTATAGGGTCAGGCAGTGAATGCCTGATGTGGCAGTATATTCTAGCAGTATCACCACCTGCAACTCGTAAACCTGATGGTTTAACCGATATTCTTGATGACATACCTGTGCAGAGAAAAATATAATAATTTAAAGCTTTAAATTAACATCTGAACACTTGCAAATTTCTATCAATTCACTTGTGATTTGATATCATTAACTAAGTGTTCTCCCAAGCAATTTTACTGTAAGTCATGTATCAGGGTTTTCAGTAGAAATTTTCAAGAGGGGTCCCAGGGATCCCTTTATTTTTTAATTAGGGGTCCCAACCAAATTTTAAGGGGTCCCACCAGTCTCCTTGTTGTGATCGTATTTCCGTCACTTTTGCTCAAACTTTATTTCAGTCTTTTGATGTCCGAAATGAAAAATGCACCAGTTGAACTTATATTTATCTTTCTTTTGCATAAAAGAGAAGATTACCTGTTCTGCTCAACAATCTTTCTGTTATCAAAAGTTTATTTTACACTATAATATCCTGTCAATCCCCGCGATCTTCTGCATCCCAGCGACGCGTTGCATTTCATTTTTTGTGTCCCAAATTATTTTTTTATGTAAAATATGCAATATCTTGCGTTAATGAAAACCCTGTGTATGCAGACCAAATGGCTCAGCTTGGAAAAAAATTGAAAGCCAGATGGATCAAAAGTATGCTGCATGGTTTTCACTGTGGGGCAAGTGTTTTGATTAACCTGACTGTGCAAGATACTGCTTCATGTCATTATTGAATGTAGTTTGACCAGGCAGTTGGTCATCTTTGTGGCTTGTTTTACTATCATATTTGACCGAGTAAGTGCCCACCCCCCTTTTCAAATGAGAGTAATCTTGCAATTGCATGGGGACCAGGTATTTTTAAGAGGAATTTTTGTGGTAAATTCTTTTTTCAGGACTGCTATGATAATAAAATTATTACAGAAAGTCTACAAAAAATTTTGTTTAATTCTGCTTTAAAAAGGTTGTTTCTCAATATCTGAAAATAAGTGCATTTGCACATCATTCGTGTGGTGAGAACTCTGGCAATCTTTGGGAATCAAGTATCCATTTGTGAATGAGTTGATTGCACTTGGTTAGTTGTGACCGCAATTGTAATTGCTGGTTTTTTGCTAAAACAGATATGCACCTTTCATCCTTTAACCATTTTGTAACACTGCAAATAAACTGCATGCAAAAACAAAAATTTAGCTTGTGTAATCGTGGCAAAATTTTCATTCACTTCGTGCCTAAATGACTGAAATTGACAACGAAGGGAAAGCTGCACCAGTGTTTTGCTTAAGGCCGATACACCGGTACACTGTACTGATGTTCCTCCGTAGCTATACCCCAAATGCACAAAATTGCATCATTTTCCCCAGTCCCCTCTAGATGCTTGCACCTTCGGCGCTTGATTACTTCCAATCCAGGTGTACCTGCTTTCCCACTTACTGTACCCAATTTCCCAAACCTTAAGAAAAACACTGTGCACGAAGGACATGACAAATTTTAAAGCTGACCTTTTCAAAGATATATTTAGGTCATTCCAAGCTCTTTTCAAAATCCAAGCAAAACTGACGCTACTGAATTGTCTTTTAGCAAAGATATACTGGTAGTAACAGTAATAAATTAGTGATTCAAAATGAAAAAAAGCTAAATCAATTGTTATTTTAATATGCTAGTCAACAGACCATTTTGTTGTCATGTTTATTTATCATAAAAAGTTAATTTGTGGTAAACAGAAGATCTAAAAACTCTCACTTCAATGCCAGTGCAAGTTTTAAAATGGTCTCGATCACTTGTTTATCGTTCTAGTCTGTTACCTGTCAAGTCAATAAATATCATGGTACAAAAAGTCTGCCTAGCATTCAGTGTTTGATTATAAAGACAGTAAGTAACAGAACAACATGCCTTCTTCACATAAAATGCAGAAAAATTAGTAGCACCAAGACAATGGAAACAACGTGTTGAAAGTACCATGTGAATTTTGTGTTTGTTCACTTTTGAAAAGGGCTATTATTGTGCCAATTACCTTTGGAAACTTACTATATAAACCAACACCCTTGAGTCAGCGCCCACCCCCAAACTTTTGCCAGATTTATTGCTCCAGGGGGGGTGGGCACTTACTCAGTCAAATAAGGTATATTCGGTCTCTTACCTGCCACCTTCAGACTGGCCTTACGGCTAATAATACTTCTATCACGTGTTGAAGCTACACACTGATATTGACCTTCATCAGGTTTGCTGATTTTTGAATGAAGTACTGTAGTAAAATGTAATGTTCCATTTGTGAACAATCTTACACGACTATGACTACTGCTCAATAACATAGGAACACCATTTCTCCACCATGTCACACTTGGATCTGGGCTGCTAATAGCAACACACTGTAAAGAAGCTGGCTTGTTCTTCTGCACAATAATGTCTGATGGCTCCTGTACAAATTTTGGTGCTGATCCCACAGACTGGCCTAAAAAACAAACTGATAACAAAAAATATAAGTTCACTGCAAAACATCTTGATCTTCAACCAAACTAATATAAATTAGGAAAGAAAAAATGTGAACTTCAGTTTCTTACTTTGTTTTGCAAAGTTTTTACTGAAACAGTTAACCAAAAAGTCTTCTGTCAGAAAATGGGGGAAATGTCTAGTTAAATAGTTTGAAATAACTGTTATGCGAGGTTCTAATTTGGGCCAAAAGGACCTGTTAACAAGTGCATACTAGATCTAATTCGTCAAACTTTATGCAAGTGTTAAGCCCTGCAGGAGATGATGGTCAAAGGCATTTAAATTACAAGTAAAGTATTATCTAAAACCCCACAGAAAAGTATTGGAGAAGAAATTGTGCAAGCTAGCTACATGTAGATCTCAATTCGCCAAACAGTCAGGTTGTGTCTTGACACACCACTTGCGAGTTGTTGTTGTCCCAGATTTTGGCATGTTGATTAAAGTTTGCAATGCTTTTTTAAAAGTGAGCAGAACTGATTGAACAATATATTAATTAGTGAAACCTATTTCTGTCAATAGTATGACCTCAATTTAGAAAAGAAGTCCTATACTGTAAAAAGTTCTCTTAAAACTGCTGTTGATTAAGCTTTGTTGCTTTATACTCAGCAAAATAACCATAAATGATTTTAAATATGAATGGGTAAAATGTGCAGCAAAAAAATCTGGAGATATCATTAAAGTATAATTAGTGGCCTTACTGTAGAAAACTTTAACGCATCTATCATCAAAATTAATGCCAAACTGATTGGCCCTTTCCAGATGGCCCACGGTTGTCATATAACTACCTCTATTGTTGTAAACTTTAAGCAGGACTGTGCAAAATATCGAATTTTTATCACCACTATCCTAGAGTCATAAGGAAGTAGCCCAAAAAGTTTATGTCTAGTACTTTTATTTTTTTCCCAATCTTTAGCCTTTTCTACCACCACTGCCATTTTGTTTATCTCTCTATTTATATACTCTGTTTCTATTTTTATCTTTACATCTGTTTCCACAAACACTGATGTCATTACACACCATGAAGAGAATTTTCAGAATTTTAAACCAAAATATGGAAATTACCGTCATACTTAATTCTTTTTTAGTTTTAGCCTGCTACCAGTTTTGTTAATTAAAAGTTTCTCTAGGAATCTTCACTTTTTAAAAAGAAAACAAGTTGGGAAGCACTTAAAAAGCTTAATGTACAATACATGTTAATCTACAATTCTCCAAGAAAATCCCCTTTAGCCAAATACATAAATACTTTTAAGCCCATGGGCTTATAACCTATATGGAGTTATATAAAAAAGCAGCATGTACATAGATCCTATAAGTAAATTAATGGGGGCCATTTTGATATTCTTTTGTCTTTATTTAAATTAACCTTCAGGTTAAAATATATTCTTTTGATTTTTTTACTAAAAACTAGGCTAGCCAGGCTAATTTAAATACAGGCAAAAGAATATTAAAATAGCTACCATTAATTATGAAATAGGTCTATACATATTTACTTATTTCTTGATTTAATTAGATTTTTCCTCAAAGGGAGAGGGAAACTGCTATAGGTTTCCCCAATTAAAGTAGGCCCTTTGTAATGGTGGAGGAACATTCCACAACACCAGCATAAGTCTACTCCTGTTGACAAGTGTGTGGGTTCTTAAAAGTCCCCTGATAGATCATAAAGAGACCAGATCATCAGCTTAACATCCCTGTCTATGGACAGTATAGAGATCAACAAACTATCATTTCTTGCAGAGCAAAACTAAATAAGTCATTTAATTTGCAATTTGAAACATTTTGCAAAAAACTTGATCAGCTTAAAGGTATAAAAGAAAATTAATTACATGGTATAAACATTAAAAAAGGCACGATCTTGGGATATCGGTATGTGAGAGTCAAATCCAAATGTGAACAGCACTACCCGGGCAAACACCGGGCATTTGAACCAGTTTAGCTCCAGGACAGCTAGGAATTAGCCTAATTAGATTCCCAGCTGACCGGGAATTAAACCCATCAAAGAAGTCATTTTCATTATTAGCTAAGCAGCTGTGTCAAGCCTTTCTTGAACTAACCAAAGATGTTTCTACTTATACATTATACTGTATTATAATAATTAATTTTATTATATCTAGAAAATCCATTTTGAATTAAAAGTAAAGTAAAGTTAAATCATGTATATTCTGTAAATGACTTGATTGTATAGAGTTAAAGTATTGAGCACTTGACAAACTGCAAGTAAATGCTTTCTAGATTGGAAATTTTTTCAAGATATTTTCTCAATATAATATTCTCAGGGATTTGCTTCCAGGTGGGAGGGGGTGTTCACTTTTGAATTGACTCACACGTTATCAGGGAAGAACACAGACAGACCACCCCCACCCCATTTATTATAACAACTTGCTAGAACTAAGCATGTAATATAAAGTAATAAATGGAATTGTATAGCCATCTGCTTTACAGCCTGGAGTTTTCAGATAAGAAACACCCTGCGATCTGATAACGACCTTACAAAAGACTCAAGTGGACGATTATCGTTCGTTCTTGCAAAAAACTGTGTGAAATGTTTATTCCTCAAAATACAGTTATGAGAAGAAGCGCTTATTTTTTGGCACGTCTCTATTCCAAACTGCTATTCAACACTACCTCTCGATGAACCACATAGCACATGAAACACCAACCTAACCGGTATAAGTATAAGATTATATAGTAACACAAAGATTTAATGTTTTCACTTAAGGAAGAGAATTAAAATGCCAATATTTGAATTTGTTGCGGCTACTGCTGGATATGATAGAGCTAATGATGTTCTAGTGAAAATAGTGATGTGTGCGGTAACTCGCTCATAGATAATGAAAAATAATCGATACATTTTGAAAAAAGGAACTCCAGATGGTTTCTCAAAGTTCAAAAAGAAGACAAGATATTTTTCATTTACTTTACAACTGAAGACTTCCTGGTACGAATTACACTACTTCTGCTCAACAGATCGAGTCTTATTCTAGCAAAATACTGCTTATAGTCACGACTTCTTTTCCAAATATTGGAAGTGACTCCATTTCAATGATTTTAAACCCAAACATGCCGACAATGACAGAAAAAATCGACCTGGTAAACATGATTCGAGTTTTTAATTGTTTTGCTACATGTAAGTATGAAAAGAATGAATAGATAAGGAATGAAAGACTCTTTTGATTAGCCTTTTCAGCTGGAAAGCCACAAAACCTCTAGTTTGACAAATGCAAAGCTTTCCATAAGAATGAGTTCGGATTGACTCGTCTTCACACCTCGTCACAAAAGTGAAATGAGCGCGCAAATAGGGACCAAGAACTGTTGGAATGCTGACAAAATTGTAAAGCATGCAAAAATGAGTTTATGGCTGTGCTGAACTCTTGAGTTTCAACAAAAAAGCAATTTATCTGCTCTTGCCCGTCAAGCCAATTCACCCGTTTTGGTTCGCTTGTCAAAAAAATCGTTTTGTTGGAAAACAATGTTCTCTAAGTACAACAACTGTAATGCGATTTTATAGTCCACTCTTAGTGAAATAAACAGTGCTCTATGAGTTTCCTGACCCCACAAAGTTAGTTAAGAGGTTTCGAATTACTGTAAAGTATCTGCACGATTTGTGAAAAAGCAATAAAAAAATTTCAAGCCAAGTTTCGACAACCGCGCTTTTGATTGTACATCACGACCGACTTGCCTTCTTGTCAAACGTGGCTGTTCCACGGCTCAGATTTTTGACATTTCCTTGGCTTTTGGCAAATATCGAGTTAACGTTAACCACATTTAACGACACGTAAATATTAAATCTTCAACACCCACAATTCTGTCAAGATCTTAAACCACTTCATAGGAAGGAAGGATGACGAGTTAAAAATACTGGCTCATATTTCTTGTAGCTGCGGTAGAAAGTATTCAATATTGAAAACGGCACGAACTCATTTTGCACCACTTTACTTCTGTTCAAAAGAAATATATTTCTTCTCCACCGTCGCACCTTCAGTTATGTTTTAAATTCAATAGCCATGCAAAACTATACCAGGAATATTAACGCAAAACCAAAATACTGTCAATCTCAAGTTATTCATAGATTATAAACATAAACATCAAAACTTGATTGAGGTTCGATCTGAACGCCGCTAAATGTTCGCATTACTCGCTTTTGCAAATTAGACATTTACGGGATGATAGTTTGGTCAATTCTCGGTGAAGCTATTTAAGAGCTCACACTTATCGCAATATGCATATCGAGGGAAATGTACTAGGAAAGAGATACATGTGTCTCGCGTGTAGCGTGCTCATTAGATTAGACCCAACATAGAAACGATTCACTCACCTTGGACAAAAAGAACAGCAACCGTATGGGCACAATACGCAATCCAGACTTTACCAGAATACAATTCCATGCTTGTACCAACACGATGCCAGAATAAAACAGCGCTTTCGACGATTTAAAAGCCGAAAATCAGGCGGACCAAATCCCAGATTCAAATCTTGGCGACATATCTCTCGTTTTGCATCTCCTGCCGAAAGTGAAGAAAAAGTGTATATTACCATATTTGGACGATCTGTCAAAATTAACCAATGAGGCCGCTGCACTGCTGGACACAGCTTTGCTTCATCACTCTTTTTTTTAAAAGTGACCTTTTGTCATCATTAAAAGTTGCCTCTAGCATCTTTCTTACGCAGAACAAAGTAACAGAATAGGAACATTTTCCCGACACTTCGTTAAAACTTATTTAGCCTCTTTAATAACTTGCACCTCCAAGCTAAAAACCGAGCCGAAACTAGCTTAACTATAAGGGACTTTGTCATATTATTTTCATTTCCAAGAAATGTGAAATGTGAAAATGTAAGGGAATTTGTCATATTATTTTCATTTTCAAGAAATGTAAGATATTTTTTTAACTAAGGATATTATGTGCCCAATAGACGGGCATTAGTGAAAGTTCAATAAATGTAAGTTTTTCCATACGATTGCGGTTGGTTTTGTTGTTTTATATATATTTATATATATATATATATATATATATATGAGGCGAAACA
>JAOBYE010216879.1:0-17055 GCA_025403585.1 Parazoanthus swiftii | reverse complement strand
CTTTTAAGTCCCCCGATAGAACGTCGAGAGACTAGACCAACGGCTTCACGTCCCTGTCCACGGACGGTGTGGCGAGACACCATATGCCATGTTTCCAATACGTGTGGTCCGCCAAATGAAGCGCTAAAGTTGCTCTGCGCATGATTGAGAAAGTGACTTATATTTCATTTCTCTGATTAAATTAACGCTCCGTCCACACGTATTCGGATATTTTTGGATCCAGATATTTTTTGTTTCGGATTTTAAAAAAATCGCGTCCCCACGTATCCGAATTCACTGTAGTGCCCAGGATTCCTCTGTGAATATTGTAAGTAGAGCATGCGCAAAGCAGCGCGTCTAGTGAATCATTTGAATATTTGAACATTGGCGCGTTAAAGTCTGGGTCCGACTTTGTTACGTCACCGGATTCAAGAATATCCGGATTCGGCCGTCCACACGTTTCCAAAATGTTTGCGGATTCGCTCGCGGATTCGCTAGGTACGAATGGACGAAAGGCAAATCCGGAACGAAAAAGTTGCGTATTCAAAAATATCCGGACACGTGTGGACGGGGCCTAAGAAAACTAGTTTACTCTATTTGTTATTTAGGCCAAACACAAAAAATACCCGGTTTCTCATCAGGCCGTCATTTTAAAGGTGCTACCGCATTTACTGTTTTTTTAAGATGTAAAACATTTGTTTTTCCTTCAGTTCGATCAGTACCGAGCCAATGTACTGCCTTCATCGCAACATATTTATAAAAGCTGTATACCTAAATTTTGAATAAAAACTGGCCAAAGTTTCATTGCGCACACTTGTGAAGATGGATATTGTCAATGACAGCGTAGAGAGCCTACTTAAAAAGAAAACCGCGTTCCGCATTCAAGTTTTGAAAAAGAATTGCTGAAACCGGGGTTTTTCAGTATTTGGTCCTAATTGAAAATTAGACCTAGCAGATCGCGGCTTTTGTGACAAAATTTTAGGAACTTCTCGTCTGGTTAACTGAAGGAAACCTGAGTTTCCCAAACTAAATACTAACCACTTCGCCTTTGTTGCTTGCTATTGTGTTCATGGTGACGTCACCTTCAGCTGTCGCAGCAGCAGGCGAACGACGGCAGAGTATCTCAACCGCAGCCTTCTTAAATCCGGGAACTCTAACTGAATATACTATGGGATTGACAAGAGAGTTTCCATAATGCAACAGCTTGAAGAAATTGACGAGCTCGTAGTTGCAGTGCGCTCCACACTGTACGTTATAGTAGTGCAATATGTTCAGGACTTGAAAAGGTAGCCACATGGCAATAAAAAGAACGGTGACCAAGAGCAGAGTAACTCCCAGCTGCTTATCAAAACTTCTTGGCTCTCCACCAGCTTGGTTGCGTGTGACTTGCCCAGCGCTAGCGACACACCAAAGGACGCTATAACATCCAGACAGGGCCACGATCGATGCGAAAAAACTGCCAATCATTGGGATGTAAAATGCGGTTAGAGTTATTACGCGAAGTGTTTTCAACACCATCAAGAGACCGAGGAAAGCTGCTAAGAACCAAACAACCGCAATTGCAAAAATGTATGTTTTCTGTTTCGTATTTTCGTGTTTCAGCGGCCACGCTACGGCAACTAATCTTTCCACGGCGATGGCCACGAGAAAGAATATGGATGCATATCCGGTGAACACATCCAGCATTCTATAAATGGTGAGTTCGACACCGTTATAGCTGGCTGCAATGTGATACACGTACAGGGGTAGGGTGAGGAGTCCTACTGTAAGGTCAGCTACAGCCAGACTGGTGATCAAGGAGCGGATGTGGCTGTGGAGGGGTTTGGCTCTAGTCAACACTATAATGGTCAGCACGTTGAAACAGATGATAAGGATGGCGATGAGCACAAACACGAGGCACCATGGCAACCACCGCTCAGACGTCATTACGGTTTTTGATTAGCAGCTGGCAGTAGGCCGACTGGCTTGGAGCAGTTTGTCTGGTAACCATAAACAATATCATTACTGAGCGAAATCAATACTCTGGGTCAAATTAGAAAACTGATTATCTCAAATATAAACTTGATAAAGGGACAGATAAATCCTGAATATTGTTGGCCTTTTAAGAGAATTGGATGGAAATTTAAAAAGGGAAAATGGTTTTGCAACGCAACAAACACTGAACCTAAGTGAGCAATCGCCAATGTTCGAATGACATACCAGCTGGTAAACTTGATTAACTCCATAAAAACTTAATTTTAAACATACTTAAAATCTTTTACCCTCCAAATTGTTTTCACAAATCCTTGAATTATCTGTGAATTCAAAATTTTGATTCTTCACACTAAAACTTAGATATCGGCAGTTTATGACATAATTACGTGAGATTTTTGATAAAAGGTTACGCTGCCCCTTAAAGAATGTGGTTTAACCAGAATGCCTTGCGGGTTTCGGTTTAGTCTTTGCAATAAAGGTGATGCTGCCGATATCAACCGAAAACCTGTGTAGTTTGTATCCAAACCAAATTTTTGGCCCAGTTCTGTTCCAAACAAATTTAGTCGTTTTTTTGTTTTAAAAGTTTTGAAAACAGATTTATCATGACGGTGTGAGCAACAACTTCTTAAGCAGCATTTAAAACAAAAGAGTCAGCATCATAATGGCAGGTCACATGTACGTCATTACGGTTATGCACGTGACAGGTTGACACTTGATTCCATATATCGACCTACAGGACACTCGGCATAAAGTAGAAGTTAGAATCATTAGAAAATCGGTCGTAACGAGTATCGAACCTACTACCTCCAGCATCAAGTCACCATGCACTGCTACATAATCAACCACTCACCTCACCTCGCTTCCAACCCACCGAAAGTTTACTTTTAATCTTTAATCTGCATTAAGTTTCAAATAGCAAAGCTAATCCCCAAACTGCTCAGATGTTGGTGTAGTTAGCGGTTTTTGTTGGGGGAGGAAACCGGAGTACCCGGAGAAAATCCCCGACGTCGGAGAGGGACCGCAAACCTAGCTCACATACTTCCCAGGCCGGGAGTCGAACCCGGATCGCATTGGTGAGAGGCGAGTGCTCTTGCCACTACGCCACCCCGACGCCCCTTCGTATTTATCATAAACAAAGAAGCAATTTTTATACGTAATAACAATAATCCTGACCCCAACCTTTCCCTTCACTAACCCCCGATTGCCATTGTTGATCCTAATCCTTTCTCACTCAATCCACTGAAACGTAAAGGGAGGTCTGGAACGACATTCTGTAGGCCGAAAGAGTCCTGGGAACGACATCCTGTAGGCCGATGGAATCTAGTGAAACCCACGTGACAACCTTGAACAGTTGGTTCAGTCCCTAAATACTTATGGAATTGACTAAAAGTGTAAAGACAATGTGTTTCTGTAACCTTAGAGACACGTCGTCAACACGAAAGGACATGCAGACACTTCACGCACTACTATATTTACATCTGTATACTCAACTCTAATTGGTCTAGCTATTCGCGTTTCTTATTCAGTAACTCTTCTCTTTCATTGGATGGCTCCGCCTAAGTGTTCTGCAATTAGGCATGGGATTAGTGGAGCCGAAACCAATTGTCGAATTGCACAAATTTTAGGAATCCTGCCGGTGATTAATACCGGTAGCTGTTTTAGTAAATATTTTGAGGCAGCATGCAATTTGTTGTCTTCTGTACTATTCAAATTATTTTACACCTCTAGCTCTTGCGCTGAAGACAATATAAAATGGCGGCATCTCGCTGAAAAGACCCAGAGTAAGAAATATTGAATATCTGGCAAATTAGGGATACAACGATAGGCGTTTTGCAATTGTGACAAGTACTTCAGTATTTTAGTTACAGAAGTAAATTTGAAACATCTCAAAGAACTTCAAAATTTTCAAGGAATAAAGGGACAGCATAGCTGTCAAAAAATTGAATAATGGACTAAATTGGTAAAAAAGCCAAAAAACAGATTAAAGTCTATAAAACTAGAATGACCTGAGGCTAGTTTTAAAAAGAGTTTTCACAGGTGGACGATTTTAGTCCGACTCGGGCGATGCACTCCAAAAATTTAGCAACATGGGTTGTCTTCTGAAACACGAATCTCTTGAGAGCAGAACACTGAAGGAGACTGAGACATGACTGCATTGGAGGAACGGGTGACAGGTTTTAAAACTGATGAGCTTTGATTGGACTGTAACTCTAGATTATCAAGTATTACATTTCGGACTGAAGAAAATCAAAAAGTAAAGCCCTAAGGCAAACAAGCCTGTATTTGACAAGTAGTATAAGTTTATTGCATAAAAGAAGTCTGACTGGAAGTGATACTTTTTCCAAAAACTGCGTAACTCTCATTCTAGACCAGCAACCACAACGATTCTTTTAAATATGAGGATCAGATTCTCCGTGACTTGTGTTTTGGTACATTGTGTACTTTTATGACTAGAAAATCATGTTTGCTTAAGCTACTAGTACCGCAATTTCTGTACGAATTCTACTATGATAATGGATATAGAAAGGCAAGGGAAAAGAACGCCAACTGAAATTTGGACAAATAACACTGTCAAACAATGCATAGCACGATTGTCTGTGTTTATATTTTGACTCATAAAGTAAGGGTCAGAAATCTATATTGTTGTGCCTGTTGGCGACCATTTACTCCATTTGTTAAACTCGATACTCAAAGCCAAACAGACCAAGAGCCACTCACCGTTAAGTCCTTCGAAGCGCGAGCGAGCGAGGAACTTTCGCTGACCTATTGGAATCGGAAAACAGATTTTCAAAGTGCCGTTCACTTGCCTTAACTGGTTTCAGCTCTTTCTTCTTTAAAACAAAGCACGTAGGAAATACGACCTGTAGCTTTCCTAAACTTCGGCAAGTGTATTGTATTTAAATTCCGCTTCCTGCAAGACTCCCTCAATACGTCACTGGCGTCAGAACAACTTTGATCCTTCTCATCGATTGGATGTTTTGATTGTGTCTCCACCTGCAAACCTGCTTATCTTTAATCCCCTGGGGTATTAGTTGCCAACTAAAAATGCTTCTGTATTTACCCTCGTAAAATAAAAAGTAAACAGCTTTCATTTGTATAGACTGTAAAAGGTAGTGTGATGTTGACATAAAACAATGAGCAGGGAATTACGGCCGGCGCTTTTGACGGCAACACTTGAAATCTCGGAGTCAATTAGACAGGTGTCTTTATAGACAGACCTAACCTTGGACTTGGTGATCGACCTATGTGACCTTCCGTTTTCAATAAGAATAGCACTATCAATTAACAATGATCAAGTACGGGTAAGCACATATATTCATAAGGCCTAACGCATGTCCCTAACGTTGAACAAGCGAAGAGCACATTTGCAGGCTACATTTATTTCAATTGAAAACGTTCCCAATATAGCTTTTGAACCTTTTCCTGTAACTTTTTTTTAATAAATCGAAACAAAACGGACTCGGAGGTATAAAAAAAAGCAAATCAAAATAACATGTGTCCGAATATAAAGAAACTATTCGAGCTTATGTCACAAGCAATGCTAGCCAGGAAAAAGATACCTGGTCGAGGGTACAAGGGAATACAAGTTGAGACACATCCTAGACATCCTTGCGGGAAGTAGTCGTGGCTAATTTATAAATGGATCTCCAGCCGGCAACCGATTTCGACTTTGATCCAAAGTTTAATAGCAAGCACTGAAATTTTGATTTTAAAAGACACTGTATTTTAGGTCTGCGTTGCTGCATGACCAGAACAGATCTCGTGAGTCTCTCATGACGGGTACAACTTCCATCCGTAATTTTCCGATGTCTGAGTTGACGCAGTATATAACAGAAAGTTGTAAAATGTACTGTTTCTTTGTTACGGGGTTTTTGGTAAAGTTTATAAACAATACACAGTAAAAGCTCATTGCTCTTATATTTGGGGAAACTTCATTCTCATTTCACATTTGTTTTAAAGTTGTTCATGCAAGATGAAGATTAAAATCCACCAAAGTTAAAGATCTATAAACAGAGTTATCGATCCATGTATTTGACATTTATACAGTTAAGATACTGCTGGTTTCGAGGGTAGACGCCGGAAAAGATTGTTAGGACATGGCGCTTCTATGCTCAAAAATTTTAATATTTCCTTTGAAAAAATACACAGATAAACTTTGTGTTTCTAAACCTCAAGTTGAGATTGTTCTTGTTTAGTAGCAATTTTTGTTGTTATAATTTTTACAGTTTATAATTTGGAATCCGGCTTGTTGATAGGGGGGAGTGCGGATACCATAAGAGCTTGGTTGAGCAGATAAGATATTTTTAAATATTTAAAGCTTAAAAGCCCCAATGAGTTCTCATAAAATTGTCCTTATAAGTCGGAAAGCGTGTAAAGCTTTAGTTTTGCTAGTTACATGTGTTTTTTTAATTAAAATGAGAACTAATTAGATACTGATATCAAACTGATACACCGTACCTATTTTATAAGAACCAGATATTTTTGACCGAGGCAACAACAACTGACAATAGTTCTATTTACACTCCGAAACTAGAAGAGTATAAGGGCTAATCGAGACAGGTGGCTTTTAGACAATAGTTATGAAAATAAATGAGCTGAAGGTTGGGAGTACATGAAGAGTAAAAACATTCTAATTGTTGTTGATATGTATAAGAGAAAATACGAAACAAAAACAGTAGAAAAAGAAAAAACAAAACAAAATAAGAGACGGAGAAGAAAAAACAAGAATATATTACCCCATAAGTATAACGCGAGCATGAATTCAATGCAATATGAGTTGCTTGAGTAGGTTAAAATATTCACAAATGAAGCGTAATTGTAATTTTTGATTTAATCGAAGAGACACTATGAGCTTCCAGAGGCTCCATACTCCTGATGAGTGATGTTTTCAGGGTTCCTGTAGATTAAATTCTTATAGGAAAAAAGAATGTAGGTACTTTTACATACAAGATGGACAGCTTGTCAAACTAGCCCGTTAGCTGCTGTATCGCGGGATCACATAAATTGAAACCCGCGGGACTTCCATTTTAAAAGGGTGGAATGCTCTTCTTGAACTCCTATAAGGTACCAATCTGGGTGTGTCTTAAGTTGAGTTTTACCCTAAAAAGCACCAATCAGAAACATAGAGACAAACAATTAGTTCAGTCAATGAATTAATAGCAACAAAGATAAAAGCCTTGAACACGTAGTTAATCCCGATGTTTATTTATATGACTGAAACGCCGTTCAACTGACCGTGGCACCCCTAAAAGGTACCGTGTTGTTTGCAAATGGAGGTTTTTTGCTTTGAACACCCTAAGCGGTACCAAAGAGGTACGACGGGCACCCCTCCTCTGTTAGCATGTGAGTCCCCCCCCCCCGGGAATTTAAAACGGCACCGATCAGAACTTTTCAAGTCTGTGATAAGCAAACCACAATCACGCACTGTGTAAGTGAAGTCCGGAACCGCCAATAAATACGATGCTGCCAATAAAGTTATAATCATACATAAATGATAAAACGACCTTATCACTAAAAAAACAGCCCTGTAAACGAGTTGTTTTGTATAAAAATGTTCTCATACCGAATTGCTCTTTTAGCTTTTAACTTGCTCAGTTACGGTTGCGCACAAGGACTTTTTTTCTCTTTTTCACGGCATAAGTTTTGTATAATTGAATTTGCATTGTGACGGCCCTTTCGATTCCACTGGTGATAATTAAAAGCTGTTTCCGTTGCTGTATATTTTTCATTACAAAATTATTTCAAATATATTTTCTTTACGTGTCGTATGGCCTACAGTTTCAAAATTAAAAGAACCAGTTACAGGCCAGTTACGCGTGGAAGAAAATCCGTACCTCACAGTTTGTCGAACGTAAGCATTTCTGAAACTAAGTCTAGATAATGTTAATGCAATCGTTTCTGAGTAGTTTTTAAAAGTAAATCTGCTCATAAAAATGCCTTTTCCTGCTTGCTCGCACTGCTCATATTGCTTAATCTGCTCGTAATTTCAATCGATAAGCCGTGAGGCTATTCTGCTCAGTGAATCTTAAATTGCTAACCCTGTTTTTTCTGGATAATATTTCCTTTTCGGTGTAAGGGACTCTTTTTTGACTACCTACAACGTCCAATACAGTTTCAGATTTTTCTCATGCAGTTTCAATGATTGCAATAACATATAATAATGGACAAAAACAGAACGCAAAAAGTTTTACCGACCAAATTTGAAGAATGGAAGTTAAAACCTAATTTTTTTCGTCAATGTTCGCTGCAGTTTTTCTATTTGAGTATCATGCTCAAAAATAAGCCAACATTCTGCCTCTTACCCGAACAGGGCTACTCAAGACGATAAGCTTACGTTCTGAGCCGGATCATCCGTGGAGACTGAACTGTTTTTTTTTCTGCTCAGTGCATGCTCAGACTCCAGACATCTTCTAATTTGTATTAGATTTTTTAAGTCGTTTATAACTTTCAATGTTATTGTAATTGTGGTAATGACATGGATTTCTCTTAGTTAAACAGAGTTGGTGTTCAACACTTTGATTGCTATCTCATTTACAGACATTAGAAGATAAGTGACCAGATACTTTGACTGTTCATTGTTCCGTTTCCAGAGATTTCGGAGGTTTCAAAGGTTTCATTTGCCGGACTAAAAAGGAGAGAAAAAATACAATAGCAACTCAAAAATTCATATTTGAACGGTTTAAGTACAACAGTTAAAATTCTAACAGAACACTCTATGGTTTAAAAAGATAGGTAAACATGTAATTAAGAACTTATTTAGTTACAAAAACATGTTGATAAAACACTATGATGCGCAGTTTTGATTTTAAAGCCTTTTATACACAATCGGATCTGGAACAATATTATATATGTAAAACGTTTAGGTACATGCGGAGTCTTAGATACAGAAAAAATATCGCTCATATTTGAAGTTATGTCAGTATTGACTTCAGCATTTGCTTGATTATTTTTGCAAGCATCGCAACTCAAGTAAACTCTTTAACACTGAACTGAAGAAGACGGTCCGCAAACCTCGAACTAAGTTCCCCAGCGAGTTTTGCCTTCATTGTGCCTTTCCCGCTTAAGGTTGTTCCAAACAGCCATAAATCGTCGCAAATGGTGCAAACCGTTTTTGAAGGATTGTTTGCGATCGATCGCAAATTGTTTGCGATGACATGTCCATCTTTTCTCGATGTCGCATCCTATAGGCCGAACTGACATGCATGTCGTAAAGATAGCAGTTTTTATTTTTATATACAACTTGTTTGTGTTCATCAGCGACACTTCTGAAACAAATGGTAGAAAGTACTTTTTTACCGCAAAGTGTTGCATGCGTCCGCCTGTTTGCGACAAATAACGGCTATATGGAGAGCAACCTTAAGATTCGCCAAACTGGTTCAGTTCTCGATTTAAAATAAAACAAAGTAATGAAAAAAACCGGTTTTGAACACATTTTGATCCTTTTTGGCTAGAAGTCAGCCGTCGCTTTAGTTAAATGAAAAGCTTTTAAGAGATTGGTTGGTTTCGGCCTTCAGACTGTATACAAGACTATGCACAGAGCACTGAAAACTGTGACGGAGCCAAATGGGGTACAGTTTAGTAACTATAAACCAAGTTGCCGAGTTCTAAGAGCCGAGGGTTCAGTTTTAAGTGTATTAAGGAACGGACGCCGCATTCACCGCTAGATTTTCAGATCCGTTTCCTCCGGCACCAAGGAGATATGCTATAAGAAGATCCGGTCGGAAAGCGTGTCCGTAAGTTTCATGACATTTTAATTACAGGAAAAGCAAAAGAAGAAACGCTCGGTAATACGCTTAAATTTTTATGAAACACTCGCATTACAGTGTTTTTTATAAGAACCCGAGGAGGAATGAGAAGTCAAGACATCATAACATCAAAACTTGACTACTGCAACGCAATCCTATATGGTCTCCCGCAAGCACAGCTAGATAAACTACAACGCATACAAAACACTGCAGCCAGGATAGTAAGCAAGACCAAAAAATCAGAGCACATAACACCAGTACTGCGCAGCTTACATTGGCTCCCAATCCAAAAAAAGGATCGTCTTTAAATTACTACTAATAACCTATAAAGCATTAAATGGTCAGGCACCTTCCTATATTTCTGAACTCTTGACCAAATACAAGCCGTCCAGAAATCTCCGATCAGGTACCAAAACCCTTCTCACTGCCCGAAGATCAAACACAAAAACTTACGGCGACAGGTCTTTTCAAGTAGCAGCAGCGAAACTTTTTAATGATTTTCCCATAGATCTGAAAACTGCTGTCTCCGCAAGTTCTTTCAAGGCAAAACTTAAGACCTACCTTTTTAATTTATAAACTCATTTTTTTGCATATATACATATATAAATTTTATTACCTTATTTCTTGCATCATTGTATGTCTTAACAAAATGTAAACATGTAAACTTATGTTTTTTGTAAAGAAATATTTTTTTCTTTTTTAGACACATTTGTAAAACAATTGGAACGATGTAGAATGGTATATTATATTATTATTATTATTATATTAAGAAAACCAAAGGGCTCTCATTCAGTTTATACACTAAGTCATTGCGTGATATCTAATTTGCCCCAAACCAGAAAGAATGATATAACTTCACTGAAAAATAATAAGCTTTTGCCTCAGTTATATTATCCTGGCGTTTCCAGTAAGGTGGCAATGAGGGCCTGACCTATATCTTAATACCTTATCCGATTAACAAGCTTTCGAAAAACGGAAAGCATTTTAAATCGAATGAAAACATTAAATAGAAACGTCAGTATTCTCTTTCTTCGGTATTTCTGTATTTTTGTGAAATGAAATGGCTGTCGGTTTCTCTCATGCTGTTATTGGGCAAACGCGACAATCCCTAGTCCCTGCTTTCAAACGTCGAGTTCGTATAGCGTTTTTCTAGTCAAAAAATGGACAAATTCAGACGCTACCTCAGTATCTAATGAGTCTTACATACTATGGCCAATGTATAATAACGGTTTGTTTCATGGAAATCGTGCTTTAAACCTTTTTCACGTTGGCTTTGACGGCATAATCATAAAATTGCTTGGAACAAAACCTGCATGCAATGTATGTACGAAGTGCTGTGACTCTGTAGCAATAATAGGCTCAAATCTCGTTAACGGGCTAGTCCTATTTTACAGGATTTCGAACTCTGGAGGAAATAGTGGATCGTTTCACGGTAAATGTGTTTCTTCATCGTCAGTGAACAAATCTTACCGCGAATGAAATTGTCAGTGATGAGCTGGCCAGTTGGGGCGTGAAGACGGGCAGCTGACGTTTTCTCATAAATACTGGTTCAAGTTAAAACGTAACTCGACCAGAATAAGTTTTTTCAATAGTTTCTTTTTTCACATTCAAAGTGCAGTGCTTTACGTTCGAGAACAGACGACGTTAGGATATAGTTGTGTCGACACCATGTTGGACGCAATTTGAGTCTCTCAGTTGCGAGTTTAGATTGACTACAACATGATAAACATTTGACTAAGAATGCTTTACGTGGTGCAACAAATGAAGTTTATTGTAAATGATTAAAACTCATGTAAGGTCAGTACTTAAAACAACTTTTAAATTGGCTTTATATTGAAACATAATATTAATCTTGGCAGTGTCAAGGTAAAGCAAACAATAAAGATACTTCATGCAGAGACTCGAGTACAAGAAGTGATGAACATACAAGAACGCATGTGCCGAGAAATTTCTTTTCTCCACATATATAACATTGTAGGTCGACCTTTCTAAGAAATTAATATAACCACAAGAGCTGCTGTGTCCTCCAATGTGTAAATACTCAACATTGTTTGGGTGTGGTACTCAGTTTGCGCGAGATTGCTAGCCAAATTCAATTTCAAGTGGCTGGACTACCTCCGATCACAAATCTGCGCCAACAGTCACTTGGTGAATAAAACCGTATTAATTTTGTGTTGTCCTTTCTAGTTCCAACTTGTAAGGCTTTTTGTGAGTTTAGAAAAAGTCGCTGCAATTTCTAAGGGTTCTTTGGTGAAATAGTTTGTTTGTTTGCTGTTCGATTATTTGAACTTATGCATGGGACCTTATGCAGGCGCGTTCATGATACCATTAGTTCCATATTTTGAGACAAGTGCAAGAAAGACTTCACTGCGTGCTCACTAACGATTCCAATCACGAACAATTAATGTAATTTTCATTCAAACCTTTTAAGATCTCTGCCGCTCCATTCTGCCTTTATATGTACTTTCGCTATGGGCTTTCGCGCTTTGTTTTACAATCGCGAAATCCATGCAAAAAAAACAATTAAAGTTATCCAAAAATGGTATACTTGAACAAATTTAGAAGTTTTTGTCTTAACTGAAAGAGCATATCTTAATAGTAATTCTGGATAACATAGAGTTCACCGTCACAATTAAGGTACTGTACCATAGGATACTAACCTCTTAAAAGAAGTTAAGCCAAAGTTTAGTGCAATAGTCAAGTAATTTAAACGGTTGAGTCTTGATGTTCACGAACGGCTTAAAACTGCATCCCTGTTTTGCTAGTAGTTGTGTTCTTGGCTACCCTCCTAGTAATGAATGCCGCCTCTTGTCTTGTCCCGCTTGATAAAATGCCAAAGAAATGTATGTATGCACGAGGAACCGCTTAAGTCTTAGTAAGCATGCGCAAACTTTGACCCGACATCCTGAGCTGGTCAAGCTCGTTTATCCAGTGTAATAACCGGTTTACAAGCAGGTGATGATGCAAGAGCGATCTTAACGGCAAGCTATATAAACACAGTTTCAAATCTACATTGAAATAAGATAAATCAAACCTAGATCTAACGGTAGTAGAATTCAATTTTCAGTTGTGCTAGACGATGTAGTTCATTTTTGCTCTGATACCATATTTTGTACCTTTCCAGTTTTCCGCTTAGCGCTTTCGGCGAACAATAATCTTTCTGCAAAGCGCCAAACGTTATCATCTGAAGAGCATTTTCGAAAACTAGGTGTGCGCGTCAGCACACCTGATATCAATAGTTTCAAACTTGTGGACATTATCAATGGTATATTAGAGAGCTCAGAGACTACAAGCCCTATATCAAAACATATCTCACAATTCATAAATATTTTATTTTTAAAAAATTATAAACGGAACTGATACAACGCATGCATTCAGTATTGGCCTGCAAAGTGTTATCAATTATTGTGCACGTCTTTAAGCTGAATAACTCGAATAGTTTCTTTACTGAAAAATTATTTGTTCCTCGCCGCTGCCTCCATCCTTTATATTGAAAGCACGTGGGATAGAGCTCCGCGTGAAACGACAATGTATGATGCGAGGCCGGAGTTCATTCATTCTTCAACGTGCTTTCACCAAAGACGGGCGAGTTACGAAACAAACGTGCGAAAACTCTCGTCAGCTTTCCGAGCGTAGTTCAAGTTCAGTGAGAAGGCTTAAGAGTTGTCGCGAGTGTATGATAATCTGCAGCCGAACGTGCGCATTCACGCATTATTGATGATAGTGCTGGTTTGACCCAGGGTGATCCATGCATGCTTCATGGATTGACGGGCGGGGTGCGTGAATTCAACATATTTCATCGAGATGCGCTTTGTAGCTAGCTGTAACATAACAAAAAATAACAAAACTACACAAGTAGATACAAATATATTATTCAAAAAAACGAAAAGAATGTGTCAAAAAGCAACAACTTTGTGTTTTTCAATGCAACTCAGAAGCCCAACTCGGGCCGGAACAGTAAAGGTCAGTTAATGCTGTTGTACACAAACTAGCTATCCACGGATGGTATAAACACAGCTGTCCACTTATGAGTTTTTAACTAATTAAATCTCGACTGTTTTATCTATTATAAAATCTCCTTCAATCACTTACAAAGTTGAGTGAGCAAGTAAACATGTTCTTGTTTTAGAACTATGTTGTGAGGAGTCCAAAGTATGTTTGGGGCAACCTTACTCGAAGATATGTTTTCCTCCGACCGCGGCAAACCACGTGTCAGCCTGTTACTGAGCAGTAATGGTCTCAGCAACATTAGATAGTTGTTGTGGATCGAGTCAAGTGAAACATCACTCAAGTTGAGTAAGCCATGCATCTTCAGGCGTCTTGACGAAAGGCGGACCTAATATTATCGCATGAAATACAATACAAGTCAATACGAGTACAATTAAGCGCTAATATATATATATATACATCAGTACGTATGAAGATGTAATATCGGTATTATTTGATGTCGGCGTTTTGAAACATCTGCATGTACTGCACTCGACGTTGGAAGGAATTATCACACTCACTCATCTCAGATTAGATCCGGTTTGTGCTCACGCAAAGAGCACGTGTTTCGACATAAAACGGGAGGGTGCATTTTCAATGTATTGCAATGACAGCCTTAGGTCAAAATGTGTAAATTTTATGCAGTTCATAATCTCCACCCTTCTAGTTCTGACAAGCATTACAATCTAAAAAACGGCGTCTATTCACTCGAAGGTGTTCTCCGAAACCTAATTCCCTTTTTAAATTTCCCGAGTTTCTTCTCATTCACAAACACTGCAGAAAATATCCAAGAAAGACCAGACGGTAGAATAAATTGTGACAAAGAGCAGACAGGCGTGCGGTAACCGCAAGTATTCCGACGGGCTGATTTCAGTCATGTACACTGCAGGCTAAAAGCACAAAGATACAAAACTAGCACATAGCAGACATAGTGCCTGCGGGGCTGCCAAGTACTGCGAATGAAAGAAAAATTAACGGCACAGACCAGTTAAAAAATGCGTCATTTTATATTTTGAACAATGAGTTTTTTGTCTCTGTTTTACTTGGAGAAACCTTTTGAAATAGCGGCTAAAGTTTGACGTTCAACTGAAGTGAGATTAATTTGAGATGTCTTTATCTCATAAGCGTTCTTGCTGTCTGCAACGCCAAACCGTTATTTAGTACGTTTTGTTCAGGCATTTTTCTTTCCGTCTTTTGTTTTCTTTCTTTTTAACCACTTTGGCATGGTCTATTTCAAGATTTCCGACGGGAGTTCGTTTCAGGTGACAACAAATAGTATAAAGGCTTCCTGTGGGAGATCGGTATAGCATTCACAAGTTTTTTCGATACCTTCTTTTCAAATCAGTGTAACTTTAACTGCGTGTTAAGGTTTTATAAAAATGTTTTGAGATTTGCACCTGTTTTTAGAGGCTTGCAATCCATGTGTGATTTCCCAATTTTCATCATTTCGCTGACTGTTTTTGTACTGAACGGACAGTTTATCCATCTTTTCAAGAGTCTGAGACAGTAATGTCGATGTCTGATAGTGGTGTGTATATAACAAGCTTAGCGTTTTACAACAGCTCTAACTATTTATTTAAATAGTTTAATTGACAATCTAGAAATTGGTCATTTTTGTTAACTCGATCTATTACATGTATTTTGCCACTAAACAATTGCTTGTCCTTCGGAAGTTGTGTCTTTTTTATGTAAAAAGATTTTCTGCTTCTCAAATAAATTGTGTGTATGTATTATTCCTTTGTATTGTATTGTATTGTATTATTGTACTATACTGTATTGTATTGTACTGTACTGTACTGTATTGTATTGTATTGTATTGTATTGTATTGTATTGTATTGTATTGTATTGTATTGTATTGTATTGTATTGTACTGCCTCCTGCTCCACCGGGACAGGACGATTGACCACCGCCCCCGGCTGGTGTACCTGCCTGAGAAAAGACGCAATTTGCTAAATTTTGTTATTTTTGTGAACTAGAGTAGATAGATTTTGTCGTTTTTTAGATAGAGTAGCTAAATTTTGTTGTTTTTATAAGTTGAATAAGATTTTGTTTTAGAGTTAAAGTAGTTAGACTTTGTTGCTTTATGAGATACAAGAGCTAAATTTTGTCTTTTTTAAGAGTTAGTGTAGTTAGATTTTATCATTTTATGATCTAGAGTAATTAGACTTTCCCTCTTTTTTGAGTCGGGGTGATAGCTTTTCTCGTTTTTACGAATTTAATTACTTAAGCTTTGTTGTTCTTATGAATTTGGAGTAGTTATAGATTTTATTATTTTTGTAAGTTAGAGAAGTTAGATTTTAATGTCTTATGAATTAGAATATAGCTATATTTTGTCCTCTTTATGAGTTTGACAAACAAAGACTTGAAGATGAAGATGTAAAGTATCTACCTTGGTGGAGGCAGTACCCCCTCTTCCTCCGTCTTTCCCTCCACATCCACTGCCACCGCCACCTCCACCCCCTCCGGAGAAATGGCCTCCACCCCCACCCCCAGCAGCACCGTCATCATTGTTGTGTGTAGAGTCACCACCACCTCCACCAGCGTTGGGACCACCAGGTCCCCCCTGAGAACCTTATATAAGCAAGGCGTTTAGAAGAAAGTTAATCAAGTAACGCGATAAGGGAGGAGAAATTTGCAGTCCTGTTGAAATTGCGATTAGATAAAAAATATACCTTTGACCGCATCATCTTGATAAAGTTAGGGTGGGCTCGCTTGAAAATCTACATACGTACATACATAAACACATACATAAACACATACATAAGACACATACATATGTACATATATATGGCTGGATTTTCCAAAAGGTTACTGCCTACGATTACAGGGGATCCCGGCCGGCCCTCCTCAACAGCTGACCTCTTTTAAGCTTTCATAAAACTGGTAACTCTTTAAATATCCCAAACATCCTGGACATTTTCAAACAAAGCGAAGTCGGGAGAGTCGCTTACGTGTTCGCTAATTGATTTAGATCAGACACGAAATGGGCAAGTCGCGCGACTTAGGTAAAACCTGAAGTTGACCGAGAAAGGCTCTTGAAATCACGCTATAGTACAAAATTACAACTGCGGTTTATGATCAAAGTAAAATGAGTTTGAAAAATTCGTTACGCTGAAAAGAAAGATCTTGAAATTCCCTGTCTTTTAAAAAAAGCGCGTCAATTTCCGAGCAGGTAAACCGACGTTACAGCGGGTTGAAGTTGGGTGATTTTAAGAGAAAATGAGGCCATTTTTGTCTGTTTTCAACAAATACCTTTTGGAAAATCCAGCCAGACATATGTACATACATACACACATGCATACACACATACATACATACATACATACATACATACATACATACATACATACATACATACATACATACATA
>JAOBYE010216657.1:0-17061 GCA_025403585.1 Parazoanthus swiftii | reverse complement strand
GGAATATACAGTCAAGTGCACTAGTTTTGCTAAAATATCTCGTTTGTTACGTGGCCGCGAGTGAAGGCTACCTGTAGAGCCTCTAGTTTAATAAAAAAAACTGTTTGTATTTTAGCTTTTTTGCTAACCTTTCCTAGAGCAACAAAAAAGGCAGTCAAAGGCACGTATCTTTTTTTTGTTTTATAATATACAGGGCAAAATTACTCAATATGCTGATTGGCTAAAAGCGAGAGCATTTCTTTCTTAATTGAGGGCAAAATTACCTCGCTGCGATTAATTGGACACTTGTTACTGGTTACCTAGCAACGCTTCAATTTTAATGGCTTTGCAGTTAACACGCGCGCTGAATTTTGCCCTTTTATATCATAAACATGTAAAGACGGCTCGGGCAATTTTGGAAAAAAATGAAAACACTCGTGTAATTAATCCAAAATTTTACTCAGTCCCATGTGATTACCAATACATATTATTAACTCTTTCTTCTGTACAACGAGGCAACAATTTGAGATTATCTTTTTGTGTATAGGTTAGAAAGTATATTGTAACCTTTGTTAATCACATTACGAACCTGGGCAACCAGGAATACTTTTGATCCGGCAATAACTACCTTTTTTAGGGTTCTGTGCTCATTGAACCAACTTATAACTTTGTATTTCGGCCCAAAACATCACTGACAACACTAATAATAACAGCAAAAAAAAACAAAATCCGAAATGATCATTACCTAAAACAGGCCATCCTTATCAATTGCCTGAAACAGCAAGTTTATAAATGTTTTAACTTATATCTAAGTTGCAGAGTAGGGTGCAGAGTAGATTTTTGTGGATCGGATGTGTTTTATACTTATCTTCTTTTAAAAAATACCGAATGATCTATTACATATTCAGTACCCGAAATTCCAATGTATATTCCATATTTTTAGGAAGCCTATACCCCTCAAGCCTCAGGCGTCTTTACAGGCTTCCTTGCAAGAGCCATCATTGTAGAAATTTGTTTTTTGTTAATTGTAAAGTGTTATTTGTCAAAATATACTTGAAACTTGCCCCATAAACTTGAACCAAAATACTTTTTCTCGTTATAACGCAACTCTATAAAAGTGAGCGGTTATTTGTTCTCGTCCATAAGATTCCTAATTAACTTTTGATCCGTTGTGATGTTGTGGAGGAGTCGAGATTCACTGGCATCAGGTCAAAGAACAAGCACTTATACTTAGAAAATATCAAAGCTATATCATACAGGAAGCTAAAGAGAAGCTAAGCACTGACAAGTATCGAATCTGGGACTTAAGCACTGTCACTGCATCCTTCCCTGCCATTGCCACTCAACTATTTTTGTCTAGTTTTCAGTCCTTTTTCTCAAAAAATAACAAATCAAAATAGTCCCAAACCCGACTGCAAGGGACTGGAACTGAATTTTTGATGGCCATGATGAGCCTGAATTCATACATTCGCTGTAGCCAGGTCTCCTGTCGTTTTCTTTCTATTCCCAGTTCCAAGCGGCCGTGTACGTGTGCGGCCCCTCCTGTGGTTTGCTACGTCGTGTCGTGACATCCCGTGGCTTTTTGTGCAGTGTTTTTGTTTTGTTATGTTGTGCTGTGCTGTGCTGTGTTGTATTATACGGCATTGCTCATTTTTCCCGAACTGAGAAGTGGGAATCTTATCACAAGTTCGACTGACCACTGTTAAACCATGAGCATTTAGCATTTTTGTGTTATCGCCTTGTTAATAATCCCAGGGATTTGAATACTACGATTAAACAGTTTTCACGTGCCAAAAAAAAAAGTAAAAGGCGTTTTATTTCTTCTCACAGGTGATATTCGCATGGACATATTTCCATACTTGTGCGCAGCCGCAGTTCTGCTGCTGCTTCTTTCTGTCTTGTTTCTTTTCATTGTTTTCCGACTTCGAAGACGTTCAAGAAGCAGCGAGCCACGAACCATGTTCGTAAGCGCTCAAGATGAGGACAGCAGCCGAAAAGGTAAATCTCCTTTCGGGTTTCATGTGTTATTTACTATGTTAACACATTACCGGACGAATTAGAAATTCGTGCATTTAGAGCTTCCGTTTCACACAGGACTGCGCTAACCGACTGGCAAAATTTAGACGCCTAGCCGTTAAAAAATTCGTTCCATGTAAACGGAACCCCCAAACGCACAAATTTTTAACCGGTTGATATTCGCCCCGTACTGTGTGACTTGAACTCATTTTCAGCCGGTATGATCAAAGTTTTCGCTCTGCTCATAGGCAGATGGTAAGATTATTGACAACAGTTAAAGTTCAGCCTGATTTGTCAGTTCCGGGTGAACAAATTGTTTAGTCGTATTTTCCAACCGATCGAAAATTCGTCCGTTTTGTTGTGTAATTGACTGTGACAAGGACAGGGTATCTTCAAGGACATAAATGGACAGCGGCCTCCTCACCTGGAATCGAGAAAAGCTCGAAAGGAAATCTAGATAATGTTTGTGTTTACCAACCTTATGTGTTCACACCATATCATTTTAAATTCACTTTGTTCTTCTGAGATATACGCTCCTTATTTAGCAACTCTTTCATTACTGAGCAAGCTTTTAGCAGAAACGGAATATTTGTACATATACAAAGCGGTATTTCTGAACTCATTGGAAAACAAATACCAATTCAACTTGGTTTGCTCACTCTCTTTTGTAGGATAATTAATGTCAATTATTCTACTATCCTTATGAGGGGAACAACAGTTCGGATAGAAAAAGAAAAAAGTCATAAAGAACTCTTGAATTTCTTGTCAATTGACGCCATCGTGCACAATTTCTGTTGTTAACAGCATGTGCAATTTATTTTTTTATAATAACATAGTAAGTAGCCGTACGGACCTCTTATTCTGGAGCGACCTCACTTGCTTCAAATAATCAATAAAGCCATGTAATAAACATCTTATTAGCCTCGTTTGCTCGGTCCGTACGGCAAGTTATGGATCCTCATTTTTTCCTTCCATGTTTTCATGACCCGCGCGCTTCGCGCTTGGGCCATGAAAGGAAGGAAAAACTCGGCCCATAACTTGCCGTCGGGCCTCGCGCTCGGCTAATAAAAGGTATTTATTTATTTGGTTATCCGTTGCAGAACAACTAAAGGAAGTCGATGGCCAAGACGATTGCTATGATATCCCAAACCTCACGCCTCAAGACATATTTCCACTCAGCAACAAAAACTCTGGCACATATGAACCACTGAATTTCGATCTAAACAAATCCCCTGCAGACACAAACAAGGTGGAGCCTTGGTATGAAAGTCTCAACAAAGAAGAAAATGCAGAGGGATATTTGTATGTCATCCCATAGGTGACCAGCAAAAGTACACCGAAAATGGAATCATCGTCGGCAATTCGTTTATCGAAGGCTATTATTAGGACCAATATTTTTCTAACACAGAACATGCATCTATCCATAATGAGGTCGACTCATAGGAGAGTTCAAAAAATGAGTTTAAAATAATACTACAAATGGTCCACCCATGTGTGCGGACGCCAACCTGACATACTTTAGTTTGCCAAATTGTGGAATATTTCACGTAACTCGTAGTACGGATTGCTAGGTTAAAATAGGTTTGGTTAGTTATAAGTCTGTAACGGTACGAAAGTTAGCAAATCGGTCCAGAATGTACAAGTTTATTCGTTTATTCCTATTTGTTTATATAGTGAACCCTATACCGCAAGTAAATTGAATAAATCCTGCTAATAAACCCTGTATCTGTTCTTACAATCCGCCAAAATTCCCTTAACCTTATATTTCTTCGGCTAGGCATAGATACAAAACTCCGGATTTTTTTTATGTATTTATATAGAACATGGAAACAACTTTAGAAATTGTGGAGATTTTTGAAAATTATTAAGTTTATTTTTATCTTACCACAGATCTATTTTTTGTTGCAAAGTTCCACCTTCTTTGTGATTTTTTTTGTTGCAAAATTCTAATCAGTGCATAAATTGCTGCCTTATATTAAGGCAGCAATTGTAAGTTTATTTTGGTGTGAAACATATCTTTATAAATCTGAATAACCGTGACAGTTCAAGTTAATAACAGCGATATCGAGTTATCGTCTACATTTTGTCAGTTCTGATCCGGTCGGTTGTCCTGTGTCTGTTCAGTGATTTCGCCATATCAGTTCAGTGATTTCACCATGAATAATAATTCCCACAATTCTTTGATCATCGAACTGATTCAGATTTTGCCTCTGTGGAAAGAGAAAAGGAAGTCCGGTCAGTATTGGATGTTCCGAGGCCACCGACTGCCCGTGATTTAGCAAGAAAACGCAAAAGCTGTGAGATATTCCTAAATAACAACATAATATTTTTTGAGAATTTTAGAGACTTTCAAGTTGGGGGTCTTCGGAAAATCGATTTGTGAACGCTTAACGTCAAATTGATTTGAACGTCACCCGTATGTTTTCCTTTCAACCCTATTGTACCTGGGCTTTCTGGGGGGTTCCTGGGCCTGGGGGTGGGAGGGGGAAGAAAGTGCCCGCGGCCCATTACTTTGAAACTATTCAACATATCGGAATGAAATTTGGTAGACTAATAGATAATCGCAAACCAATTAATTTGATGTAACTTGATTGACACGTGACGTAAAAATGACGTCATAAATGTAAAAATTTTGAGATTCTATCTAATTTTACCGATTGTAAACAAAAACATTAATGACGTTCCGGACTTCAAAAAATGAAATAAATGTTATCAAAAGCTAATAAAACTACGCTTTTAGTATAAATGACCGTATTTGAAAAAATTTCAGTTCGGTAATTTTTTTTTAAAGAAAATTTCAATGTTCAAATCTCGCAGTAGCATTTTGTTCAAAAACACTGCTTTAAGTGTTATTAATCTTTTTATGCGTTGTTTTCAACGTTCTAAAACACGGATTTGCCAGAAATACTGCCAAAATTTGACACAGTGCAAAACATATGGCCACCGTCTTGGATTTCATAAAATGGTATTGCGCATTACCTATGACGTCACATATCACGTGCAAAGCTACCTATGTTTCAAGATTGCCGTATAACTTACTTCAAAACTAAGAATTATCAGCTATTTGAAATATTTCTTTAAAATTTGCAAAAAAATGTTAAGAAAGTCAAAAATTAGCAAAACATGGCTTCGAAAATCGTGTTGCCACGGCAACACATTTTAACCTTGACTCAATTTTTTTTTTTTAAAATTTTTAGGAAAAGTTACCAAATTTTGTGGCTATATCTTGAATATTAGGAAAGTTCTCGACGATTGAAATCGGCTCGGGCCTTTTCTGCCCCCCCCCCCCCTTCCCCGGTACAATATAGGGTTAACTAAAATATAGAACGATTCGTGACCTAGTAACTGTCTTTAGTAATTGTCGATTAAAATGGCCTTTTAAACAGTCAAACAGCCCACCGAAATGCATCGACACAGTTAAACACGGAAATATTTTCAGTAGACACAATCTAGCAGCGTTGTGACCACCGTGTGTAAAATAAACTATTATATGTCTGACTGATTTCGCGTGCTGTGATTGGTCATATTCAGGTCCGTAGGTAGCCGTACGGACCTCTAGTTCTGGAATGGCTGTCTTTTACAGCCTCACTTGCTTCGAATAATAAACAAAGCCATATAATAAACATCTTATTAACCTCGTTTGCTCGGTCCGTATGGCAAGTTATGGATCCTCGTTTTTTCCTCCCTTGTTTTCATGACCCGCGCGCTTCGCGCTTGTGCCATAAAAAGAAGGAAGAAATTTCGGTCCATAACTTGCCGTACGGACCTCGCACTCGGCTAATAAGAGTTATATATGATGTTTGCACTTGTAAAAAGTCAATTAATGGTGATAGTGATAGTAAACTTTTTCTTGGTAACAGCTGCTATTGCACTTCTTGTTTAAACATCAGTTGTTGCTTTTTCTTACCATTTCATTTCTTTTTACTCAAATTTTTCTTAAGGATACACAGGACAAAACAGAGGTGTCCGTCTTCAACTGAGCGTAGCTCGCAAGATATTCGGCCAATCTCAATTAAAGTACACATTTTCTGAAAGCTTAATAAACGCACATTTTGAATCTGCTACTTTTTTTAAATAAATTTGGTTAGAATTTAAATTACAGCTCTTTTTATCCAAAACGACATGTTTTTTCTCTCATGTTTATTTTCCAACACCTTCAATTACACATGTTTAATTTGTCGTGCATTCGATTCTGCACATGTTGAATGGCATAAACGTGTCTCGGATTTCTTTTTAAGCGTTCTGTTATTTTTCTTCTTTCGAACCTATTCGACCAACACAAACAGTGTTCTCATATTTCATATATTCGTGTCAAACCTTATATTTGGTAGTCTCTATCACTGTTTTATAGTTGGATATAACTCGGCATGTCGTAAATGGCATTAGCTGATTCGAAAGTGCACTAACCTCACCCTTACGGACAAAAACGTTAGATTATTTGTACGCGGAACTTGTTACACGTCCTTCATGCTTGGGTGGATTACCCTTTTTTTCACAACTTATTTCTGTATTTGCAAAATGCCACAAGATTAGGACAAAATTTTCAGAAAATAAATATAACTATTTAGCAAGGTTCATCTGGTTGATGCATTGATTCCAAGTTGGCTCAAAATGGCTATTGAAATTTCCTCTTGACAAGTCTTGATTTCAGATCAAAGAATCTTGCTTTGGTCTTGTAAGTACACACTTCATTCGTTTTTTTTAAAGCTAATCTTAATTTGTTTTTTAACACTTTCCTGTATCAGTTCTTGTGACTGTGCACCGCGTCCGTAGCATGACACTTTACATCACGGCAGCATCAAAAAATTCAAAAATGAGGAATTTCTTTACAAAAACTCAGATCGATGAACTTAAAAGACCAAATTACATCATCAAAAACAACAAAGACATTTTCTGCTAAATAGTAAACCTAACCTATGTTCAAAGAGTGTTTTATATACACTTGTGTTCACTGATCTCCAGACCCCGGCTAAATTATTTACTCTACAGTTTGTTTTACTTCACTTTTTATGGTAAAAACAGTAAAACTTAGCGTATCACTTTGTACTTTTTGTCGTAAACTCATCATTATCGGAAGACATGTTTGAAAAATCTGGGATTTATTCCTCATTTTGGGTGGAGGGTAAGCTAAGTAAGTGTTTTGATAAAAAAAGGGAAAAAGGGGGGGGGGGTCAGTAACTTAAGGTTAAAGTTACATGTAGGTGTAAAGCTGACCGGTCAAGTGTTAGCCCTGTGTTTAAATAAAGGGCACCAATTTAGTTCACGTGGAAAGTCAGACTGGAACTTGGCGCGTTTAATCAGTCAAAAATGAATTTTTGAAACTGTGTGAATGAAATCGTTTATCACCTCTTTTCAGTCTATTCTTGTTAGCTTTCTTGACAGCGTGTCAACTTAAATCCTCTTTGATGTTTTTGTTCGTTTTTTTTGCTTTTAATGTAAATTTTCAATTTTATTTTTATGTAAATAAACTCTTTTCCACCAGTGCCTCTGTACACTTTACAATTACCACCATTTTATTTATTGTTTGCCAACCAAGATACATATCAAAGGGACCTTCAGTCCAACTACTGGTAGTATTTCCGCAGTCCACACCTGAATTGATCTTTTTTTAATAAACGATAAAAGAAACCAAATCATTGCCTTTGATTTAGGAGACATCATATTGTACAGTAGTCACATGACAAGTAATTATTACCTCGGTTATCAACTAAAAATTTGAAAGTTATTTCTAACTGTATTTACCTAATCATCCAATATATTCTATTAATTTGTGTTAGTACCACTCATTAACCAGTTCTCAATGTATTTATAGGTTCTATTATTATTCTATTTGTTTTATCAGATAGGCAAGCCCCAGTCTCTCCATTTTGCTAAATGCAGCAGATTGTTCAGGACCCTTGTTGAAGACCATATGTGGTACTCAGAAAGCAGCCACAAGATCAGTTCACCAGAGCTCAGCGCATCTCCTGCTGCTTGGCCTCCCTCTATCTTTTCATGCTGGCAAGTGCAATGTTCTACCGGAAAGATGCCATCACTGTCATTCAACTAGTAACAGTTGGACCGCTTAAGTTTACCACCCATGAAATATTTACAAGCGTAGCGAGTGTCATAGTGGTTGCCCCACTTACTACTCTAACTACCTTTTCATTTCGAAACAATAGAGCGAAGTCGGTCTCAAACACGAGTACGGACACAAACACAAATCTTCCCCATCGTAACTTTTCTTTGCCCCACTTCTTCATTACGGTAGCATGGATCATATCCATGCTACTAAGCCTTGTATCTGCCATTCTCGTTGTTTTCTACAGCTTTGCATTTGGGGCTGACACTTCAAATCGCTGGATCATTGCAGTTGTGTTGTCATTTTTACAAGACTTCTTTCTGTTTCAGCTGATAAAAATCATCTTTCAAAAGATCATGTGTTCATTCTTTTCCACAAAATGTTCTACCGTTGAAGCCAATGACGCTGAAATCGTCGTTAACACGGTAGGAACTGGAGACAGGCATAACCCCAACGTCCTTGTCCTCTTCGGAAAACACTCAGCAATGCAGAAAATAATAAAGACTGGAAAAGGAGATGTATTTTTTCCTTGGGGATGCAACTATGTACGTCTTCTTCCTGATAACTCTCCTGGTGTGGTGTTATACCGGCGAGCATGATAGAACTTCTTTCCGTTACAACGTAAAAGAAAAGAAAGACAGCTTGAAAATGCAGGAAAAGGTAAGTACAAACTCTTATTTAAAAGAATCGTTTCTCGCAGGAGTTCTACAACTTTGATTTTTGAAAACCTTTGAATCACCCTTAAAGCTTGCCATATGATTAGTTGTTGTTTTATAGGACTGGAACAGTACCAGTGTATGCTTCTATCTCACTTTTTCACTGAAATTTGTACATTACTTGGTGAGAAAATGTGAATCAACATACATGATGTGTAATGAGTGCTACATGTAGTAAAAAAAATGGACAACAATGATTTGCTTATAATTACTTAGTTAGTTAACCAAAGCCAATATAGAACTGGATACATCTTAGTACAGATATTAAACTGTTTATGAAGGCAGTGCAAAGAGTTGCTTCTACTACCAACTTTATGCATCGGTCAGTTTGAAGCTTCAACATCCCTCCCCTGACGACCCCTTGGCATTTGAACTTTTAAAATTGCTATTGGCCACCCCCCCGACAAGATTTCTGGTTAAAATCCCAGCCATGTTAAAGGATTTGTGTTCAAATGTCCCCCCTGGGACAAGAAAAATTGAATGATTTTTATGTGCTGATTTCTTCATTTAACTCAACTGTTGCTCTTTTCACTCACTAGACAGTTTTGTGTTAAAACACTAAAAGACTAAAATGCTTCAGTTTTATGTAAACAAAATCATGATATGGATTGGTAAAGTTTTAAAATTTTCTCACACGAAAACGAATTTGCAATAACTTCAATGTTTATTCAAAAGCATCTACTTCCACCTCCCTTTGGTTTAGATTTTTCCATCCCCCTGGCACTTCTCATCGTCAAATTCCCAACTCCAGGAAAAGGGGGTTTGTCAAACGTACAGTATTGGGGTTGCCCTAGGGAGATGTTGAAGTTTCAAAGCGATCGATGCATTTAATGTCAGGAAATTTTTCGTAACTCCCAGAACTCATTTTCCCCGTAAAGACAGAGCAGCAGGAAGTTTATCTTTTCACTGCTGGCAACAGTCCCAACACAGTCATTTGTAAGTGTAAAATTAGTCCAAGCCAGCCCACTTTTATTTTCTAATCTGCAACAGAATTGTTTATAATTATATTTATCAACTCTGGTATAATTTATGTGCTCACTTTCTTATCTTCATGGTTCTCTTCAATGCTAGGTAAAGACTGCAGGAACATTTTGGAACTGGATGGAAGAGAAGGTGGTACCAGCCTTGTTTGGCCGGGACGGGCACTGGATTCATAACGGGAAATCAATCCGAGTGGGAATACCACAATTAAGACGACTCAGGGTGAAAAAAGGTGAGGTAGTATGTCCAATTCTAGTGTAAACACTGGTGTCTCTTAAAGCGCCTTTAAAATAATTTTAAATGTTTTTAAGGAGAAAATATTTTTGCCCATAAAATTTATCTTCAAACCAAAAAGAGAAACTTTTAATTAAACTTTTAATTATTAAGTTGTTATTATTACTTTAGTGTTGCAAATCATTTACCGTAGTACTGATGCTCTGTCCTAAAAATGTAGCGGTGCTTGAATTAAAACTTAGTTTCATAATAGAGAATGTACTTGCTTTAGAGGGATTCAGAATTTGTGAAACGTAAGAAATCTTTCTTTGTGCAAGTGATTAAGGAGGAAAAATGTTCCCAGTAGTGAGATTGTAAGAGCATTTTATCTTAAAAAGATAACGAGGAAAAATAGTCTTTATGCTCTGTATGACATGAGATGTCAGTTCCACTTAATTGAAGATGTTGATGAAAACAATAGTTTCGCACCAATGTTACCTTCTATTACTGTCTTAGCACTCTCAGGTTGTAGCTGTTAGTGTGCACAATACACCTCTGCAGGCACAACATAAAATCCTAAAAAGCTTTGGGGCAAGGGAGTCTCATCGATTTTTTTGACGTCAGACATTATACAACTTTTCCTTGATTGCGGTCTACACATCTTTTAAGTGTAAGTTTATTTCACCCATGATGACGTCCCTATGATAGATTGTGGTGGGGTGGGGGATCGGAATGACCCCTTCTGTTCCTCCATCCTACATGTATATGTCAGTTTCTAATGTTTCCACACTCATTTAGAGAAACAGGCTACGGAGTCAGGCTAACTATGAACGAACAGACAGATACAGATCAAAAGACAGAAAGAAAGTCTCATAGATAGACAGACAGACAGAACGCAGAGACAGACAGGCAGAGCTAAACGGATAGTCATGCAATAATTACTGAGTCGCTTTACTCAACTGTGGAAGAGCTACTTCTGGATTCACATGAAGTCATCTATTTATGCCAGACTGCTGCAGTTCATTTTAATATTTTAATATTTATGCAGGTCCCTGTGCAATTCATTCCAGTCATCCATTTTCTTCCTGTTCGAAGTCATATTCTTTAAAAAATGAAGATCAAACTCCATGCTATATGCCAGGATGGGTTTCACTTGATGACTCGCAACAAAATATTAGCAGAGATAAACGCCTTTGACTCTGTCCCAAGCCATGGAAACATAGAACTGCTTACCTTCAGGACTATACAGTGATTGGTGACCATGCTATCTACAGCTCCAATGGTTATATTGCGGAGCTCGGTCATAACAAGTCATCCGCCACTAAAGTATTGAACGAGATAAAACAGAACTGGATTGACCGTCGAACCAGAGCTGTGTTCCTGGAGTTTGCCATTTACACGCCCTATGCCCAGCAAATTGTGGTAATAGCTTATGTGCATGAATTCATTGGCACTGGTGGTTTCACTTTGCACGAGAACATTCACGTCTTACCCTTACCGAGCACACCGTCAACGTTCTTTTTCATTTGTCAAGTGGTGTTCATCATCTATTATTTTATATTAGATTGTGTTACTTTTTACCACCAGCGGCTTTCTTACTTCAGAAACAAATGGAATTGGTTAAATATGTGTCAACTGGTCTCTGTTACAAAGACGATGGTTTACCACAGCTGGACAAAGAACGCATTAGAACAATCCACAAATGCGTTTTCTCACAACCCATATGGCCAGATCAGTTTTGAAGAGGCTGTCTTCTGGTCAGAGCGTGAGACACTTACAACGGCCATTGTGTTATTTTTCACTACTTAAAACTTTTAAAGATGAATAGTATCAACCCACACGTCGCTGTTTTCTTTGACACGTGCAACACGATCTGGAGCTTCCTTTCTTCAGTCTTGGTTTGCTTCTCCATAGTAATGATGGCTTTTGCTCACTCTGGATACCTCGCATTTGGCAGTGAGTCCCTGGACTATTCCACGATGACGAACGCAATTTGCAGCCAGTTTCGTATGTTGGTAGGCAAGACCATGCCCATGGAAGATCTCGAGCAAGCCAACCCATTGCTCTCCAGGTTGTTTGCTTTTGCTTTTTTGATTATCGTTGGTGTAATTTTGACCAACGTATTCATTACCATGTTGATGGACTCACATGATCAAGCGGCAAGAAATATTAGAAACAAAGATCGCTTCGAGTTGTGGGAGTTTATGACTGAGAGACTGTCCCAATGAGCAGGTAACAGTACCAGCCCCACCCACCCCTCCCCCATCTGCCAACAATCCTTCGCCTGTTTCAAGCAAGAAAAACAAGAAGAAGAACAAGAAAAAAAAACAAGAAGAGACGTGATCAAAATTAAACTAGAAGCCCCAAGGGGTAGGGGGGGGGAGGGGGGTTCAATCGATTAACAAAAGTTTTGGTTCAACTTTTCTTTGTTTGTCAACACATATTTTGACACCTAGTTAGGTGAAGTCACAGATAGTGAGCTTTTTTCGTAGAGGTTTCTAGGGTTAACAATCTTGAAAAGTAGAACCTATTAAGTTTGGTTGCGGTCAATATTTGCTTGAACCACGCTAGAAGCGAGAGTTGAAATATTATTTTACAAACAGTAAATTTGTTCTTTATTAAAATGAGCTGGTACTGTCACAAACATTATTCGTGGCTGTTGTTTGATAACACCAAATCAAGCACCCGAAGATGAACGGGGCAAGTTCTTGTTTTCATTCCGAGCTGCACTGCAGGCCAGGTCTTTCATTTTGTTGACTATAGACAGATAGATATAGTTAAATACAAATTCTGAAGATGGCGGCATGCAGGAAATTCAAACTCCTATTATAGTAAAACTGGTTTGCTTGGGCTTAGCTTGTTAAAAAAGAACTAATTAAGAAATGGCCCAATACTTAGCGTGCGTCTACGTGGGAAGTAATGATAGAAACAGGGATCATTTTGAGTTCAGTGTTGAACTTTATGACCGAGAGACTACCCCATTGGATTGACGGTAACGAGCAAGCCGGTATTTGTTCTAGTACTGAGCTTCACGTGTGCATGGCAAATACACTTAAAGTGAACCTGGCTGAAGTAATAAAGTTTTTTCTGCCATTCTAAGACAATTGTAAGGTGCATTCCCCAAGACATTCTCGGTGTTTTCTAAGGAATTGAGCCTGTATTGGCCTCCTCCGCAGGCAACTGTAAAGTGAAATATGAAGCAGATAGGGTGAATGATGGCTATTGTAGGCTAATGTATGGCTAATGAAGGTGAAGGAAGGGACGAGCGAAAAGGCCGCGAGGCGGGAACACCACCCCTCCACCTTGCATTCCTCTTTATTCGCCCCAATCTTCTTCACCCTCATTAGCCATACATTAACCTACAACAGCCATCATTCACCCAATCTGCTTCATATTTCACTTTACAGTTGCCTGCGGAGGAGGCTAAGCCTGTATGTGGACAGGGAAAGTTAAGTTTATTCAGAGTGGCACAATGTTTCAGTAACCTTTTCTGTTAGTTAACTAGATTTTCCACTATCAGCACAGTTTGTTCAAAAATTGGAAAACCAAACTTTTCCCTGTCTTTTACTTTTCAAGGTACACGGTGACAATAGCAGACGCTGATTTCGTTGCGGCTAAAAGTTTTGGCACTATTAAACCAGTTAAAGATAGATAAGTTTGAGTTCAATAGTCTATCAGCATCTATCTCGATGCAAAATTAGTCAGAATCCAGTTAGAATACTGAAACTTGCCAAAGTTATAGTTAAGTCATAAAACTTGTATGACTCTATTATGAAGTGAAGACTTCTGCTAACGTGCTTCAAGTAAAAGGTAGTATGGACACACAGAAGGAGAACGTTTTAACATAGTAGTACATATAACTTATTCTCTCCTACGCAGCCAACTCAGTTTAGGGTTTTGTCAGTAAATACTTAATAACAATCGCTAACATTTACTTTTGACAGACAAAACACTTTGGCTTAGTGTACAGTATAACAAAATACATCTTATGATGGTAGATGATATCAAACACATATCAACATGTAATAGCATCATTACAGTATTCAAGTTCAGCTGACTTGGAAACAGCCAAGACTAAGCATGAACCGAGGGTCCCAACGCGCGGTTCTGAAAAGGGAGGGGAGGTGGGAAGGCATCTGTTCTCCAGCACGTTTTCTCAGTGTGTTTGTTATAAGATGTTTCCGAAAATGTTGACGAATGGCCCTTCCCCAAACCCCCCTTAAACTACGACAAGTGCTGAAAGTGCGTCGGATAGTTCGTCCCGTATTGATTTATACTTGACACATTGATAAGCTCACAAAACAAAGCCCTGAACCTCTCGGAAGTTTCCTTCACCTGTTCAAAACCTCATTGTTTGCCGACTTATTCAGAGCAAGAATTTCCAGTTTAACAGTAAAGTCAGTTTTCTCATCAGCAGTTAGAAGTTTGAAACTGAAAAGTTCAGTTTCGGACCGCATGTTACCATGTACGCAACATACGCCTTCCATTGACATGTCGAAAAAACGGCCACTCGCCAGCTCACAGATTTGCAAGGGTTTAACCACGCCAGGTTTGCCTATCTTGTTTTTCTTCGTCTACTGTGAAAAAGTCAGTCGTATAGTTTTTCGGTCGGGCAAAGTTACACACTTCATACTTTTGCTTAAAAATTGGATTTCAACACGCCATCTTGGAAATTTTCCTTTTACTTTCTCGCGCGCACGCACAGTTATTATTCCGACATGTCCCTTCTGTGGTCCCTTCTATTGTAATAAAATTCTGAGCAAAACCGCTGGATATATGTAACACAGTGCACTTGACTTGAATGTGCGTAGAAAATATATAGTCTGGGCGGATGATGCGTCTTCATCCCTTACCTATACTCACACGAACAATCAGAGGCACTAAGATTGCCAACTCGTTTCTAGTATAAAAACAGCCAATGAGTGAGATGTCGGGAGCTGTCAAATGGTGACTGTAAACGGTAGCAGTTTTTCTGGCTTTTAGATGAAGCTAAGAAGAATCTTCACTTTTTAACGTTTAACATTTTTCATCTGGCTTGCAGTCAAAATGTCAACAATTTAGCCTTTTAATACAGCAAGTTCTACTGAAGTGAATAAATGTAGAGTTAGTACAGGGCGATAAAACATAGACTTAACCCAAAGTAAAGGTTTTTGCTTTGAGTTAAAGTTTCACTTTAGTTCTTGTTCTGACACTTTGATGCGGAAAATCAGTGTAAGGGATGGAATACCTCATCAGAAAATAAGTTGTTTCACAAACTGACGTGTTTGACAGCCACATTGTTGTATACAAAAGAAACAATGTAAACACTGAATAAATAATGACTGAATCCGTTGTTAACTTTGAAGTCATTTGACCCCATTTGCTTCGATAGTGCTTTCAAAATACCTTGGAATGATCTCAAAACTGTATTTAGTTGACTGGGAATCGAACGGTCAGTCATTTTTCCACGATGTTACGCTGTCAAAGGAGGTAAAACCATTCATTCAGATTTATGTCTTTTATAGAAACAAAGAGCTACCTCCGACACTACTTTCCGAGTTTCGCTCTCTTCACACGCCAAAAAGATGCGCTCTCGTGTCACGATTTGGCGAAGTGGATTGGAAAACTCTCATCCGAAGTTTTGTTTGGAAGGACAGACATTCTACCATTCAAGAAGAAACCGATATTTGTATCGTTTCAAGACAACCATGGAAACTATTTGGAGAAATCATTGGAATTTTCCAAAGGAGCGATGTTAAATATCGGGTCATAGATACAGCGGAATGCAGTTTTCTAGACGACTTTGAACACAAATGTTTGACGTGCAGAACTGTACACAAGACCAAACAATCCCTTAAATGCCACGATAAGACTTCTTGTCTTTATTTAGCAGGCTGCAAGAAGTTGAAAGGGGACGAAAATTCAGGGAAGAGTCTGGATAAAAGACGCAAAAAGATCGACAACCTCATGCAACCAACGAATCAAAAGTGCGAGGCCTGTTCAAAGAACTGCGTGGAAACTTATTGCACGTATACACGCGACTTGAGCCGCAAACACGAAATGAAGCAAGTTCACAAGGCTCAGTACGTCGGAAAAACTCACTCTTGTTGGACAAATCATGACTTAAACGAGTACACCGCACATTTTTTCTACAGTTACGACGTTCTTCCCTGCCTGGCGGTCAGTGGGTGTCCACACACGTTCCACACCACGCAGGAGCAAGCCCATCATCACGTGACCGAACATGGCTGCCGCAAACCTTACTTCTGTATCGTATGCTATAAGTTACTTATGTTCATCTGCTTTGAGACTGAAGCAGAGCTTCTGTTTCACGGAAAGTTAGAGGGACATTGTGAGCCCGACTTTGCATTTGTTTAAACATATCGTTTTACCTCCATGCGCGACCTACAAATCCACAGCACAAGCATTAATTAGTCAAACAAAAATTGCTGTGCTTAAGCGCTCCGCATCAGATCCAAAAAAAGGATTTAAGCATTGTTTAGCGAGACTGTTATTTGGACAAACACGCATTTAATAACGGGTTTTTGAAAAATTTTAGAAATGATTACGAAAACAGCCGGAACTAGAAAAAAATTTCGTGATAATTGTGAACTGGTCCCACGGACCCGCGCGTTTGTGCGCTTTTTAACCCCAACATGCTTTGCGAGAATTTTAGTGACGTAATTGTGCGGCACGCTATTACGATACTGCAAATACATTGGTTTTAAAACAATCAAGTCAACTACGATGAACAAGACGCCAAAAACGCGTAATATCGACTTTCTTGGCGGCCTGCTCATTTTCTTTATATATAAGAATGCGAAAAAAACTGTTGAACTACATTTTCAAAAGACACTAACTACGAGAAAAGATATGCAAAAATCTTGCTGACACGCCACTCAGAAACTGGTTGCCATGGAAACACGTTGGTTAAAAACACCCCTTAAATATTTTTTCCTAATAAATTTTTTAAAAAAATAGCAGCAACCAATTTTCACTAATTTTTGGGAGGGACGGGAAGGTGCCTCCGCAAGTAGACGTTTTGTACGCTCCAACAAAAGAAAAAAATCCTGGATGAACATTTCCATATATGCATGCATCAACGACTCACTGCAT
>JAOBYE010216656.1:0-32655 GCA_025403585.1 Parazoanthus swiftii | reverse complement strand
AAATATAATGTCAATTGCATTGGATGTGGACTTATCAGGAAGAAAATAGCTGTAAACCACTTTGATTTAAAGACGTATTAAAACAAAGCCACGCTTTTCATGAAGACGACATTTTCTCGTCGTTCCAAGGACTGACCGTGTCTCGTTTTGATGCTGTAGTTTCAGCACCAGTCCCCACACATTTTATGCTAATTAAACATGGCGCCCGATCGTAACTCTAAAATACATTGCAACAAACTTGAAAACAGTAAATTTCAGTAACCTTTAGAATGCAGAAAAAGGGTGCTGTCATCTTATTACCTGAAGTTGCTCCCTTTACGACGAAAGATAGACAGATTTCATGTGTGCAATCTTCCAAAAGTTACAGTAAAACACATGCTGAAAAATCTATTTTAAAACTACTTTGGCTTGCCAGGAATCACACTCCACGGGCTCTTTGAAATGGATTATATGCCTCTCAAAGACAGGTCTGCTGTTAGCAAGTGAAAAATCCAACACTTGGCAAACTATGCTTCACATTTTGATTGGGTGTCATGTTTTCTCTCGTGTACAAGTCGGGTTTGTTTTTTTGGGTCAATTTTCACGTCTTCAAAATCCGACTTATACATGAGTATATACAGTAATCATTTGTACAAGTTAGAACTAAATATCAATCTTGAACAAACCTTAAAGCATTAAGAATCTGTCTACACCATCTTTTCCAAACCTAAAACAAAAGAATTAAAGACATAAAGCTGTAGCATCACAGTAAAAGTTATGTGGTACAGGCCATCAGAAGGTGGGGAATAAGTTCTAGAAACAGGACCTTCTTAAGTGAGTCAACTATCACAATCTGGAAATGCACAGCAAGGAAATGATAATGAAATTGTTGGCAACAGATTTACATCTTACACTCAAGAGTTTTTACAGTATCAAGTTTGAGATACAGGACGGTGTAGAACTTTTTATTCTTAAATGATACATTAGTGGCTATTTGTGGTTTCAAGCCTTGTTATTGCTCATAGCACAAGTTGTCCACACAGTGGATTTGACTACAGTATTGTTCACTGTTCTGTTTAAAAAAAGTAAACAATTGGCCATAAAAAATGAATGAGAGAAATATAAATACATGTATAAGTATAAGGTAAACTTGCTATATTATTTTATATTTTAATAGTTGAAACAGATTTTGATTTAACTTGATCACAGACGTAAGGACTGAATAAACAAAAGCATATATATCATTAAACCTCTGCTGCTGGTTGTTTCTCTTTATCTTTTCTTTTCAGAGTGTTCACTGGAAAAGACCCTCCCCTGGCCACCATACATGTATCTGGACTGGCCAGCTTGACTACTGCCCAGTTCAGCATGTTGCCAAATGGTTTAATTTAACCATTAAAAATTAAATTAAAATTTGATCATATTAATTCAAGTTTTAAAATAATTAATATTTTTACCATTTCCTTATTGTTGTTATTATCATTAAATACAGTGTAATTACATCGTAGTGCAATTATTGTCTGTAGTCCAATACTAGGGGGCCAGACAAACATTACCTTTTCATTGATTGTCTTGTAATTATTTTTTCTGGTTTTCTTAATGAACTGTTTAAGAGAACCAGATGTCATGAACTCTGTGATGAAGATCACACGGGCCTTTTCTCCTTGAGTGTCTGTCCAAAACTTATGAAACTTCACTATGTTGGCATGCTGCAATCACAAAAATCACATTTATTTAACACTTGTAATACGGTATTAACTGGATACATAAACTTATTTGTATCAAATAACTGTAAGCCAAGAACATTATTATCTTTAAGTAGCATTTGTGTTAGAGCTCTGTACAACAAATACAAGTCACAAGCACTAACTAATGTTTTTTTTACAGCAAGATAACACAGCATATGCTCTTGGGATAAATAAATTTATTTATCACAACTTATCAATTTCTTTTCAAAACACACCAAGCTTCCTGCTACATTACAGAGCAACACATCTTGCTAGAATACAGTACATTGGCTATACACTATGTAGATACTGATATTGAACTCTCACATTTCATACATGTTATTACAGGAATGTCAATAACAGCTATACATACATGTACTGTCTACTGACAATGCAATGGCGCTATAGGAAGAATTCATATACACCTAACACATAATACTTAGCAGGTAACTTTCAATAACTGTCAAAGACAATTCATGGTTACACATATACACATAGGTAATATACTGTGTGTAACAACACAGCTTGTGCATTTTGAACTGTATAATTAAAATATTATGTTGGAGCAAAATATGGGAATGGAAGAATGAAAAGAAAATAACCATAACAAATTTGCAACATACTCAAAAAGTGAGTGCAACAGAAAAAGGTTTGTCACAGTTGGTGTAATGATGTACTTACATCAAGTTGGATCAGATTTTCAAATACTTTCTTGATGGTTTCCTATGAACAAAAGGTACAGCATGCATGTAGACAAATTAAATTGTAATTTTATGTACAGTTCAACATAATGTTCAGCAGGACCACATCAAATACATGTTGCAGTAAAACTGAATAAAATCATATTATATGATACATACAAGCACGCAGTAAACACTGTGTGAAGAGCAGACTGCGGTTAAAATAAACCAACTATAAGATGCCACAAACTAAATTTTATACTCACAGTTCTTAGACACTTTTAAGAAAAGTTTGACCAACCAACCAACCAAAAATAGGTAGTGTAGTGTACAGTATGGATAATTTAAGTGCATACATGTACTCTTATTTGAAAGAGGTTATTAAGACATTATTCATATACTCCATCACAATTCCAACCAGTATTTTTTAAGTTATTAGACAAGTTTAATCTACATGATTGTATATCCACACTTAGAAAATTTAGTTCTACATGTAAGCCACTAGTAACATATAAATTGCTGGTGAAGGGAAAGTTTCTGAGCTTGGAGAACAGCACTATCTAGTAAAACCAAATGAAATGTCTGCAAAAATGATCAAATTACTGTAATTGCCTGGAAACTTCTTTTCTCCATTTTCCAAACAGTTCCATTTGTTCTACCTTTACATCTGTCTGAGTTTTTGTTCCAGATCAATAAATGTGGTGATCAATGTTTTGTGTGTAACAGCATATTGTATACTTAGTACAAAATATTTTGTCACTGTTTGTTAAAAAGGCTGTTTCATGTCATTTTGAAAGGAAATGTATTTGGAAGAAGACACTAGCAAATTACTGGCAGTAAAAAATCTTTGCTAGCAAGAAAATACAATTTAGCATTAAGAACTATCAATTTTACTAGTATCTAGCTGTTATTCAAAACCCTGATAACTAAACAAAGGTCTAGTATACATGTATATAATTATGTACACCATATTGATTTTAATCTATCAAAACATTTGTAAACAAAATAAAGTGATACTGTATCAAAATGAAATAATACAAAAACATATAAATAAACAAACAAAAACTAAATAAGCAGATAAAAAGAAACACAGTGCATATTACAAATAGTTACTATAAATAAATAAAGTGGTAAATAATCATCATGTGCACCTGTTCCATTTATGTTTACCAGTGATTGTTCATGAATTAAATCTTAATTACTTGTGAGATTATATCAGCAATTAAAGAGTCAAATGAAAATATGTTACAGTGAATATGGTGGCTAGAATTTCATTTTTCCACAGCAGTGGGCGAATGCAGGTTAATCAGAAGCGGTTAAAATCTCACCTGATGTTCAAATGTCCAACCACAGTTAAGTTGAACCAACTAGAGCAGAGGGAGTTAAATTACAGCAGTTTAATTGTGCCTAACTTATACTTAAGCCATGCGCTGATAACTGTGATAATAGAGTACCGGTACTGTAAGAAACCTGGAATGACACAAATCTGGTCTTGCCTCCAAAATTTGAAGTTCACTCAACCATCATCACATACATGTAACAAGTCACTGGGATTAATAATTTATAGTTAAATTACATGTAATCTGTGTAAAGTTTGTTTTATATTCAGACTGTGCCAAAATCCTGCAGATGATGCACTACAATTATATAGTGTTCACGCAATTGTTGTATACTGCACATATTGAAATATTTTAAATTTATATTGTGACTCTCCAGGGATGAATATGATTATTGAATGAATGAGTTACTGACTGACTGTAAATGTGTTATTGTTGGTCATTAAAGTAGCAAAAGGTACTTGTCATAATATTTTCAAGAACTTCAAAGATTGGAATGAATGGCACTTAAGTGTATTTCAGTCTTAAGCTTATCATTTTTATTTGGTTAATGACTGAAAAACAACTACATTGTTATAAAATTTTCATGTGTTAGATCTTACATGTAGATGATTTTCAACAAATACATTGTACTGGAAAAACTAGCAATTCACATTATTAAATTTTTCATTGCAGTTTACCTTCACAAAATCACAATTACTGTTCATAAGTCAGTGTTCTAGCTAGGCCAAAACAACAGGGCATAGCGCCCTGTCATTTATCCTGGTGCCCTGTCATTTATCCTGGTGCCCTGTCATTTATCCTGGTGCCCTGTCATTTTTATCCAGCACCCTGCGTTTTCAGAGCCTCAGTTTTGTAGAGTATAATGAAAATTGCAGTTAAAATGCCGAAAATGTCGATATTTCAATTCAATAAAATATTCAGAACACAAGCCATTTGCATGACACCTGCAACATTTTATGGATGAGGAGACCTGGAACCAAAACTATGCTGGAACGACCTCAATTTGCTGGCCATGTGACAAGATTAAGGATGGTGTGAAATGTTTGCACAATCTTCTCTCACTCAAAATCTTGCTGTATTTGTGATAAATGAGTGAATCAAACTTTTACAAAGCCCAAATGGAAAATTTTTCATGTAAATAATTTTGTCATCAAAATACTTGAGAAAATGCAACAGGCTTTCGATCGCGACCGTAAACCCGCAAAACTCTAGTTTAATGAGATGGATGTGGACTGAAATGATGTATGAAGCTAAGCAAACTTTTTGTTTTAATTATTCTCTATGTTTCATAAAAAACCTGGTATTTTTTGTGTTGTTACACCAATTACTTACTATGAAAACAAAAGGTTTTGAGTATAATGTGCATCATGATTTTAAAGGCAAAATTTTTGAGAAAAAAGTCCGCATTGTACACAGGCAAAAATATGGTAAAATCATTGATAAGTCTCGGTAATACTGCTGAACTTATGAATAATAATTACATGACTGTAAATTACAGTGCCCTGTCATTTCTTTTAGTTACATGTAGCTAGAACACTGTATGTGTTACTGTGGTGATAAAGACCTCTGAACAATTTTGTACTGGTCTTAAAAAACCTCAAAATGCTCACAGGTCTCTCACAGTACAGTAGCTATTGAACTTTATTGTATAATCATATCTACAGTGTGTAACACTTGGAACTATTTACAGAATAATTTAGAATGAATAAAACGTTTGTGTTAAATAATTGCATAGTCTAACCTAGTTTAGGCAACTTTGAGACCCATGTGTTCCAATGATTTTTGAAAAGTAATTATTTTGTTCTCATAATACCTTCAAAATAAAGTTCTTGACCCAATTTTATTGTAACTGTATATATGTTCAGTTTATCATATTTTTAGGTATTACTGAATGTGATACTGTATGCAAATTTGAAAGCCATGACTCTATTAATTATGTTTTAAGAAAGAATGTCATTAAAACCAGGTCTGATGAGCATCAGGGGCATACAAAACTCTGTATACTGTATTTTAACATGGAGATTTACGTTGGTACCAACTTTCATCTTTATTGTCAACATTGTGTTACATACACGTATAAATCTGCTTACTAACTTAGAGTTTCTGATTACTCCAAGATTTTTATGATCAATCATTCCTTTCTGTCACAGTTTTCTCTATTACAGTTCTAGTAGTTCCAAGACCCAACCCACCTCCTGTGCCTTTAAGTCCTTCCTCTCGGAGAACTGCACTTCATTCCAAACAACCTCAACTCCTTCTTCAGCATCCATGGCCAAGAACGCATGGTCAATCCCTGGGACGTCCCTCTGCATCACCTTTGGATCAACAGAAAGGTTTATACAGTACCTTGATAAAAAAAATGGTTGCTTTTTAATTTTATATTTAAACTGTTTCGATTTTCTCTTTAGCAGCTAAATGTGGTCTATAATTATATTACTAACTATTTAGTAAGTGTTTTTTCATATATGAAGTAAAGAAGCTAACTGCAATCCAGGCTTATTAAGGATGGAAATTGGTTATCTCAAACAAACTTGAAATCATCGTTGGGGTGAAAAATACAGTTTCAAAAAATGAAAAAATATAATGACATAAAGTGTTGCCATAGAGCACGGCTTGTAAAGATGTTGTTAGTTCCTGTTGTAATCTCCCTGCAAAGCAGCTTCAATTACATGTACAGTACATACTGTGTCAGTGCCTCAAGAACTTTCTATCCATTCTCGTTATTAATACAGTACATGTATAATAACAAATCAACAGTCTTAACCAGTTTTCATTTAATACCAACTGATATTCCTTTCCTTCATTTTCAAGCAGACTCTATACTTTTCTCTTATGTTGCTAAACTAGTTTTTTCAGTTACTCATTTCTCTCAATTTTATTATGTAGTGTAGAGGTATACATTTATGGTGTGGCTAAAAATTGAGATCACTGTTTTCATATAACTAATACCAGCTGTGACTATAGCAAAAATAAAACTTGAAACTTGAAAACTCAATCATTTTGAACTCTTGTTTCTTTCATTGAAAATTTGTTTTACACAACAAAAATTTTTTGAATGAACAAAGAGAAAGTTTCAATTTGATTGCAAAGTCACAAAACCTGCATTATTATCATCACATTCCCAAGGTACACTGTATAGAACCACATTTGAATGAGTAAATGCACACCCCTCATTTCAGAGGAAAGTTCTTGCATGGGATATTTTTGGATGAAAAAATTGTAGTAAACCTCTTTTTTTTAGGACTGCAGTAATTGCAGGAAGTTCACTTAATTTTTTGTTTACATGTACTTCAAAGCATCACAAAGACAATACATGTATCTGACAATTAAATGCTTTTTGAAATAAAATGTTTTCAAATAACAATGCATCGTGTGGCATGATCATGTCCTTTACGATTTCAAGTATTCATTTGTGAATGAGTTGATTACCTACACTTTGCTCTTTGTGGCTGCTATTGTAAATGATTCTCGCTTCTAGCTTTTGAACAGCTTTGCACCTTTACACTTTAACCATTTTGCAATACTAAAAACAAACTACAAGCAAAGGCAAAGATTTGGCCTTGAGGGATGCATTCATTTGGTCCCTGATCAACACAACTGAAATCAACAATGAAAGGACGCTGATCACGACAAAGCTGATCGTTTCAAAATCGCAGCCAAACTAGTGCTGTTGTACACATACAGATACTGCATGCCATTTCTACCCCCTCCCCCTGGGATGAAAGCTAGTTTTTCATGTAAAAGGTTATCCTTCAGGACAGCTCAAGATTTGTGCTTTAATGTGTTTCTTTTTACCTAAACTGATTTCAAGCTCGTAAAACCTATTTTCTGTGAGAACCGGACTGGAGACTCGTCGATTTTAAAAATAAATGAATTCCGTCGCGGTCGGGGAATTGAATCATTTTAGAGAGAGCACTGCGTGAAGAGTTAATTTATTAAACTTGCTTCTATCAAATCCTGAACGCCCCGATTCTCAGCTAAACGTAATCAAAAGGAATTTGAGAGAGTAAAATGCCTTACCTCCTGCCTTCTTTTCTCCCACCGTCCACATGGGCTTAATTCAACAACATCATCATCGTCTTCATCATCGTCGCTCTCATCACCAGAGTGCGCCATGTTCGAATCGACTATTGGTAAATTACTGGTCATTTTAAATGATATTTTCACTGCAGCTAAATTCCAGTAGACTTCAAGCCTTTCTTTATCGATGGATGCAAAAAAGCAGCTCGGCTATCGCCGGAACTTGGCGGAAATTTTGGCTCTAAAATAACTTTATTTCCTCAGATCACAAGCTGCTCCCGACATGCGAACAAACCAGACCTTTTGAGAAACTGGAACTAGTGTGAGTAGCCTCAAAGTAACGAGGGCTCGTTTCTTGGTTTCTAGGGGAGGGGAGGGTTGTCTACGAAATAATTTTGGTGACAGACAAAGAGTGTACAAAACTGAAAACATCCTAAATTTTTAGTTTAGAAAACGGGATTTTTATAACAAAATTTGTTCTCATTTCTTCTTTTTCATTGAAATTGTTTTCTTATTTGAGGCTGTAAATAGGGCCTAAATACATGTGGGGCATTTTGAAAACCCACAATTCCTTTTGGTCTGGTTTGTAATTGGCCGGTCCCGGAGACTGGCACTACTTGACTTTGCACAGCCAACACTGAGTGAATCTGTTTCCGGCCGTGGGGATTGCAAAAATGAAGGCACGCTGCATTCTCAGGAAATCATTGAAGACTGCTGGTCTTTAGGGAGGTAAAATATTGAGATATATCTGTTATTTCTTGCCACCGCGTTACTGCGACCTGTCACGAGACAATAAGAGATAATTACAGATTTTAAACTGAACGAATCAGCTGGTATCTTTGGGACTTGGTATAGTGAAATGAGATTGAAGTACTGAATTTTAAAAATATTCTTAATTTTCAACATTTTGATTTTCTTTCTTACAGCTGCTTTGGAGCAAATGGAGTCTTACTTGTTTACTGTAGTAGCCTAGACCTTAGTATTTAATTTTAAGTATTCACTTGTCAGTTCTAGCTTACAGTATTATAAGTAATAATTTGAATGAACATTGTTTTACTTTTAGATACAGAATGGATTGATATTTAAGTTCTGTGAATAACTGAAATGACACTTCGTATGAAATCAAAAGTTATTGTATACATGTAACTGTTGTCCCAGTTGTTGTACATAATAATGCAACAATACAAATCTGCGCCAAAGCTGTGAGCTCCTGTTCTAATCATGGTATAACACATTACCTACGTGTAACCTGTCGAAAGATGAGCAAATCATAAGGCCTTAGGGCTTGACAGAACATGCACATGAACAAATCCTACTGAATGACGAGTCATCCTGACAGTGCCAATAAACCTGTCAAGTGCCCTATGTTCTAGGTGCACGTGATAGTCCCCAAATTTTACATTTTGCCCCACTGCCCCATCTGTATTGCTAAAATAACTCTATCTGGCCCTGGGCTGGGAAGTGTCCGAACTGATTTCAACCATCAAGAACTATCTTGATATTTAAGTAATAGCTACAAAATCTTGTGACTTAATGTAAAATTTACCAGCGAAAAAAATTTGTGGGAAATTTTTCATGAAATAAAGGTACCGTGCATTTTGGATGCAATGTTTGGTTACACTTCATTTTTTTTTATTTTTTAGAACTCCATATGTATCTGTGAAGCCTTTAAACAAGTGCTTATTGTTATTTTCAAGTTGATTACAAGTGCAATATATTTGGAATATGAATCCCTACTGCTAACTGAGTAAATTATCACCTAATTGGCATGACTGGATTAGACTTCATTGATTCTAGTATTGCATGCTTCTGTCCCCAGTGGACAGTATCATGATCCAATGCCAACTGGCAATGGACAGTCACTAAAATTTGTCAGGTCTGTGTCAGTGCACTGGTTTGAACACACTATACCTTTACAATACATACAGGTTATGTACTGGTTGGTTTAAAGTACTGTGTACTTACATTAAAGGAGAGATCATTCTCACCTTGGTACATGATTGTACATTCACTCAGGCAATTTTACCTTTCCTGTCTCCACTCAGTAAATTTGAGTATTACAGAGAACTGTGCTCTTTTGTAAACTGGTGTAACCCTTTCAATTTAAAACAATGCATCCACCTGATGTTCTTTCTTGTTTGAAGTAATACAATGTCACGTGGAGACTTTGGAAGTGAAGCACCAGTGTCTTATGGTGCTGTTGATAGACATCAGCCTGGAGATAGCTTGGGATATAATAGCCGTACTTCTCATGGTGGATACCAACAAGAAGGTATGACTTATTTTCATATTGTTCTTGTGTTGTACAGCATTTCAGATATTACCATATTCCCACATCATTGGAATCAACATTGAATTTAATCACCGATTAGAGCTGTGATGGAGGTACTGTAAATGTTGTCCTTGGTGATTCACTTAACTGCATTGGGTTATTACACTGTAGCCTGTTTCTCAACCTCTTTCTTTAATATTCTTTTTTTGGGTAAGGACTCCACTCAACATTTTCACACTAACTTGTCAATCAGGTTTTACTCTGGTTTCACTATGATTGGTATCTCAGCAGGACAAGGGCGAGAGACTTTTCAGGACTGCAGTGATTCTGTATGCAGCAATGTTTTTCAGATAAATAGCAACAGTAAGTACATGTACTAAATAATAAAAACACCAATTTTTTCCATCATCAGATACATTTAGAACTTGCTTATTGTACATTCTTTGAAATAAATTGAGTACTGAATACATGGTTCAAGAAGTCCTGTTCATTCTGTTATTTTAAAAGAGTACTTATTAGAAAATATTTTTTTCAGGCTGGGAGAGGGGGTCAGTTTGGTGGTATTAATGTTGCAGACTCTCATTGGAACTAATATTTGTAAGACAACCCTGAAAACAAATACATTGATTTAGTATCCCACACCCAGTTGTACAATATGAGCCCAAAATACAAGTACCTAGCAAGATCGACACTCATCTCTTGTTTACACTGTATGCAACTCCCTTAAAGTACCAAATTGCTAAGTAATATTCAAGCTCTTAAAGTACGATGGACACCTTGTTAACATGGTAAAGGGAGGCAAGTGGAGCTAAGTGTCTCATTTGTGAAAAAAAATGTTTGAAAGGCTCCAACATATTTTTTTAAGCATAGTTTGCTCAATGTTCCAATCTTTTCTTGAATAGGATAAGCCATTTTGCTTTGAGGGCTGCTCAGAGCACATTTTCTTGGTAAAAAAATGTGATGGCATATAGTGTTCCACACTTTGTACAGTATTTCATGCATTTTTAATTTAATAAATATGTACTGTACTGTAAACAAAATGTTCTACCCACCAGAAAATGCTTTCTTACACACTACTCCTATGTACTTCTCCATTAAATATAATGGGCAATGTTTGTAACTTGTTTTGGGTTACTGAATGTTTAAGGTTTATGATCATGTTCCCATGCAGCTGCTGCACTGGAGAGAATCTTGAAACAGATCAGTTCTAGCAAGGATGTTGTGCCTGAGAGGAAAATGTGAGTGGCCTAAAAACACATTGTTTTAGTTACTCAAAGAATTATTTGGTATTAATGAAATACATGTATGTATGAATCAGTCTTTTCTTTTATGTCTGTGCAGCCATCAGATCCAGACAGTGACAAACACACTTGCAAGCAAAACAACAGCACTGCTGAAGCAAATGAGCAGCTTATGTGGAGGTTCAAGCACACAGAGTGTAAGTTATTTATAGTTTACCTCAACAACATCTTAAACCAGTCCAGAGAAACCCTTTTTTAAACTTACAATACCAACTAACAAAATTGGCACATGTGTAGGTGTTGTTATAAACCAGTAACTCAATAAATAACATGTGTATGTCAAAGCTTCAACCTTTAACTTTGGTAGCACAGTAAAATGCGTAACAGGATGAGAGAAGTTTACAAGTGTTATAAAGTGTATTTTAGTCCCTCTTCTTGATACTAGTATAAGTATTTACTTCTACATGTGTAGGTGTTGTTGTAAATCTTTACTCGTTAATGTTGTTGAAAATCAGAACTCCTTCTTGTTAGAATCCTGACAAGTGCTGCTGTTTTTCCAAGTTCATTCTTGTACTCCTTGATAATAGTTAATATTTATAAGTGAAATTGTGCCCAGAACATTTTGTCACATTTGATATCAACAGAGGCAGCAAAGAATCCAGCACGAGCGGCTCAAAGAGGATTTTAGAGATTCGGTGTCACGCTACTATTCAACTCAGAATGTAAGCAGAAACTAGTATTAGTAACTCTATATATAGACAAATAAAGTGAACAAGGGAATTATTAGTGGACCAGCATTAACACTAGGGACTGAAGACAAGGGAAGTGGTGGAAAACTGCGGTGTCACCACTCAAGATTGTCCACTGTCACTTTATTCTTCTTGTTAACCTTCAAACTGGTCCCAATAGTAAGAAGAATAAGAAGGAGGAGGAGATGTTTTCTGTGACTTTTTGGAAATTAGAAATTTTGTTGTGAAGCTGTGAAGCTTTGAATTTTTTCAGGAAACTTTTGCAAAACCTTCGCCTGAAAAGTTATAAAATTAACTATCTTATTTTTACGTTTTTCTCAATGACGGAAATCCTAGTTCTGAAATTTTGCAGTTTATGAAACTACAGTAAAGGACAATATAATGTGTAGAATAGCTGTATCTACATTTGACGACAATATAGACAGTTAAATGGTAACACATGTACAATACTGTACCATAGGGTAAAGTGCAGTGCTAAGCAGTGGGATGAATATATAAGCCCAGTAACAGTTTTACATAAATTTATGTACCTTCCTTACTGCACAAAGAGGACTCAGCAAACAGTATACTTCTGGACGAATATTCAGTAAATAGTCCAGCAGCAGATGCCGTATATTGCTGGAAATTTACAGCATCATGGCTTTCGCCAGGGTCATTTCTGCGAAACACAATTACTGGAATAAACAACAAATCTCTTCTCAAATTTGGCTTTTGGCAAACTGACTGACCTTGTTATCGTGGACTTTTTCAAAGCCCTTGACAAAGTGTGACACAAGAAACTGATTGCGAAACTCGAGAATTATGGAATCAGAGAAAATACACAGTTGTGGATAGCCAGCTTCCTCAGCAACAGGAAACTGTGTTGTAGTCGACGGCGAACATTCCTCCTTCCTACCTGTTTTATATTACATGTATGTCAGGGGTTCCCAAAGGATAAGGTATTGGACCAGCTTTGTTCGTCATATTCATAAATGACCAGCCGGAGTCCACTTGCTTGCAGATGACACTGTAATGTACTCGTCAGTTGTCTCAGAAGATACATGTAGTTGCCATCAGCTGCAGGCTGATTCGGATAACCTTGAACAATGGGAACAAGCAGTCTGGATGATGAGCTTCAATCCCGACAAATTTGGAGTTCTTCGATTCAGTCATAAGAAAGTCGCGCTTACTACAACTATACTTTTCATGGAGTGCCGGTTAGGACAGTCCAAATCCAATTACCTTGGAGTACACGTTTCACAAAATATGAAATGAAACTTCCACATAGCCAAGGCCACTGCCAGAGAAAATAGAAACTTGGTGTTTCTAAAATCAACCACCATTCGTAAAACCTAAGGCCAACACCACCATACTGAGACCACAGTTGAAATGTTCGACTGTGTTAAACCCAAAAAAAAAAGTAGAAAAGAATGGCTCGCCTAACATCGAAAAGGTCCAACGAAGAGCAGCCAAGTGGGTTTTGAAAAGATATCACCCAGCAGCCAGCGTAAGAGACGTGTTTTAAGGGCTCAACTGGAGAGCGACTGACGGGTGGATGCTCGCTTCACCCCATTGTACAAGATCATAAACAATCTAATTGATGCAAACCCGGATGAAAATGTTCACCAGAAACATACATGCACACGGTGGTCTTATACCAATCTCTCCATCTGCAACTTCACACGAACTGCAGGCCCTGTTACCAACGTTGTAACTGGCTTTTAAAATGCTCAAATGCGTTTCGCTTTGTACCTCTAAAAACTAAAGACACCACTTGTAAACTTACAGATTTCGGAATTAGAATGGTAGTCAAAGGATAAACCTCATTGCTGATTTTTGCAAGAATGGCTTGTTCTACCGCAATTTCTTCCTGTCTATCCTTAATTTTGTAATTTCCTGACAACGCCCGGTGAATTATCCCCAAATGAGAGGTTGTAAAATTGTAAAATTGATAAAAGACTTGACTCTGGTTAAAATGGTTTAAAAAGTAAAACGTTTCGATCACTTCAGCGACCTTCCTGAGTTGAATTGAATTAAAATGAGTTTAGCAAGCTCCGAAACAATTGAAAAGTGGTTTTAAAATTCAAAAAAGTGCTAGTTAAAAATTCTTTAAATTGTGGTAAACGCGAGGAAAGTCGATATGTCCATTGGTTGAGTTATTGTCCTTTGCTGAATGCCACGCTTCTAAAAACAGTGTCTTGTTCCACTGGGAGCACTTGTCTAAAATTGTGACATTGTCAAGGTCGAAGTCATGCCCGTCTGTTGTTTGTGCTTCGCCAAAGAAAGGGTGGCGATTGCCCTAGAATGTTTTTAAACCATTTTAGCCAGAGTCAACTCTTTTATCAATTTTACAATTTTAAACATGCCTGGATACAACCACGGCATTTTTAATCATGAGAGGTTGTATTTTGGTTTAATTACAGAGAGTAGCAGAAAAGCAGAAGCTACTGGTCCAGTCCTCGCGCCCAACCACGGTAAGTGTGGCAAATCGCAAAGTCTGAAATCTTTAAAATCTTTTTCTTTACTAACTCTAGCTGACAACCTTTCCGTACTCACAAAACGTTTACTCGTGCGCAAATGTTGCTAAAAGCTGCTAAAAGCCGAAGGAAAAGAGTTAACAGTACAGTACATGTCTTGCCTGCATTGTGCACCAGCACCAAGGCGTTATAAGAAAATAATCTTACATTTGCCTCATTTGCTCAAAATAGCTAAAGTTACAACTCATGCCTCGAACAAACAGATCAAAAGAGCAAGGCAGATTTTATCTCACTCAAAGCTGTAATGGGACATGCTGAAGGGTTCTCGAGAAATGAGTGTGAAATTTTCAAAAGTTAGAGAGAATTGTATGGATGTTAACACCCAACCAAACATTCTCTTTAAATTTTGTGTTTTCTTTAACGATTTCGTCTCGTTACTAAAAAGGTCATTGTTCGAAGTAGAAAGTATTCGTAGTGTTTCATCATTTGGACCCTGTTTACTTGAAACTAGGAATTATGCTAACTTTCCTAAACTTGGTAGAGGAGATTTTGTCTTCGTGGGAGGTCTGGACAGGAATTCAAGTGAGAGAACAAAAAATACCAGATATACATGACTCTAATCCCACGTAAAGTGTAAATTAAATGATTTGTTGAAATGTCTTGACTCGTAAACTGTCTTTATTATACCAGCGAGGCGGCTCCTCTGGTGGTCAAGTGGTCTACGATGACGATAACGAGAAGAGAGGGCTGCTAGAAGATGAGAGCCGGAGGTAACATCTTTGTGCGGAAATTATGCAGAAATCTTTCAGGTGTCGCTCGTAACACGGTTTGCAGTGTACGCAAAACGAACAGCCAACCCCCATCCGCCCTCCCGGCCCAGCTGCGTGCAACAGTTCAACGTTTGTCATACTTCTGTGGTACAATCGACTGCTCCTCGAATGCGCTACCATTAGTACCATACTACTCCACTTTTTTTAGTCAATCTTTGTTTCATATCCCAGATTACAATTCGCTTGTGAAAACGGCAACGTACAGGCTGTGTAACCGAACTCTAAACCTTAACAGTCGATGTTATCTTAGAGTTGCTCACAATTGCCTAGTTACTAGGTCTCTTATTGTTTTGTTTTGCGCTGTAATTGATCTTGGTGACGTAGTAGAAAAAGTCGTGCCCATTTCCCCTACACGCACACCCAAACTCTCGAAGACATATCGACCATCATCTGTGCCGTCACTTATGCATAAGTAGTTTAAAATCACGCGAATCAGGAATTGGTAACAAGTTGTGTTGTCTTTTAAAATCTAACTTAGACAAGAACAAGAGCAGCTAGAAGAACAAATAGTTAATGATGAGGAACTAATCCGAGAAAGACAGGAAAGAATTCAACAGATTGAGGTAAGTTAGTCAAGAGAAGCTCTTTTAACCGCACGGTAACCAGCGATCGGAAAATTTGTTGATCTCGACGTGGAGAAAAAGTTTGCTCTTATCGAGAGAAAAAGTTGAACACTCACCCCAAAACCTTTAACTTACATTTTCTTTGTCGCTAGACGTAGACAGACAGACAGACGGACAGACGGACGGACAGACAGACAGACGGACGGACATGTATCGTGACCAGTTGAATTTACATGCATTTGCTAAGTGATTTTCTCTTGCAACCACGACATGTTAGGATAATTAATTACAATAAAATAAGTGCAAACTGATTCAAATAGGCGAGCTACTATACACCTTGGTCGAATTATTTCCGCTGTAAAACTTTTTTTTGACAAATTTACACACGAAATCTTCGTCTTCAAACAGCATTAGGTGTTTAATCACGTTTTGAAAGTTCACCATTGACAAGAAATATTTCTCAGTGCAGAGGAGATGAAACAATCGCATTAGTCCAGACAAACAAAACGAGCAAACAAACAAACAAACAGGCAGACGGGTACGAGAGAGATAGCAAACGCATAAATACTGAAAACAAACAGATCCCTAAGTCCGTTGTTTGGTTTGTTACAGGGTGATATTCTTGATATAAACGAAATTTTCAGAGATTTAGCAACCATGGTGTATGAACAAGGGGAGATGATCGGTAAGTGTACTTTTTAAAAAACTTGGCTAACTGTGATGCGTTAAACGAGGCATATTTTCAAACTCGCCACCCGAGAAACTACAAGAGGATTGGGTCCGTGTGCTCGAACGATCCCAGAATACAGTGTTTTAACAAGCTGTTCACCAGTTAAAAGTCCTTTTCTCGCCTAAGACGCAAAGCATATAACTGACTTGTGCAAGTCTTACTAAAATCGTACAGGCTGTGGACTCGATAGAAAGAAACATTGAGAGATCGTACATTTCTTCTCTCTTTGCACTGTAGACTTGATAGAGGGGAGCGTAGACAGATCACGTACCAACAATGTTGTTTCTTCTCTCCTTGCTCTGTAGACCTCATAGAAGGGAGCACGGACAGATCACATACCAACAATGTTGTTTCCTCTTTGCACTGTAGATTCGATAGATGGGAGCGTAGACAGATCACATACCAACAATGTTGTTTCTTCTCTCCTTGCTCTGTAGACCTCATAGAAGGGAACATGAATAGATCACATACCATTAATGCTGCTTTTTCTCTCTTTGTACTGTAAACTTGATGGAAGGGAACATGGACGGATCACATACCATTAATGTTGTTTCTTCTCTCCTTGCTCTGTAGACCTCATAGAAGGGAAATGGACAGATCACATACCATTAATGTTGTTTTATTCTCTTTGTACTGTAGACTTGATGGAAGAGAACATGGACGGATCACATACCATTTATGTTGTTTCTTTTCCCTTTGCACTGCAGACTTGATGGAAGGGAACATGGACAGATCACATACCATTAATGTTGTTTGTTCTCCCTTTGCACTGTAGACTTGATGGAAAAGAACATGGACAGATCACATACCATTAATGTTGTTTGTTTTCCCTTTGCACTGTGGACTTGATGGAAAGGAACATGGACGGATCACATACCATTAATTTTGTTTCTTCTCACTTTGCACTGTAGACTCGATAGAGGGGAACATAGACAGGGCTCATTCCAATGTAGAGGCGGGAAACGTTCAACTCCAGAAGGCCAGCACATATCAGGTATTCTTGAGGTTTGTCTTAGCCTCCTACATTCTTTATCAGCCGCTGTCGTCATTCACCGCATTTCATTTACATATGTCTATATTCGCTATCAGTCGCTTCACCGTGCATAAAGTTTACTTTATATGTCCTGTATGTGTTTTTTTTCATGCTAATTAACGCTCGTGTTAACCAAGGTGTTTGGAATTCAGGCGTCTTAAATTAACGCGAATTGAAGAGAAAATAACTTCCGAAGGAAGGAAATTAACGCGAAAAGGAGGTAAGCTTCAAAATGAAGAAAATAAACGCGATTAACGCAACACAATTAGTGGTGACAACAGAAACGTGTTCTATTTAGACACTAGAAATAAAAAATCTTACACAACAAATTTATATATGCAAAGCAAAATTGGTAATTGCTTAAGAACCTCTAAATTCTTCCGAAATGTGGGGTTAAGAGAAGAAATCTGACCACTTCGAGTATTGTTCACAGGATCCAGAGTTTAGGGTTGTACTGATAGAAATATAACTTAAGGTCGCGGATCGTTTGACTGGACTTACCAATGCGTTTGTTTCGTTTTCAGAAAAAGGCGCGAAAGAAGATGTGCATTCTTCTCACTATCCTGGTTGTGGTGGGTGGTATTATAGGACTTGTCGTCTACCTCACCACTCACAATAACTAACGTGGAATCAAAATGTTTTTCGGCACTTCGTCGCACAAGTCTTTCTTTTTTTCTCGGATGACAATGGCCATTTTGTGAAGGTGTGAAGAGCCCGACACGGTTAGATCAACTGGTTACACTAGAAAACATACAAGATCGATAGAGAACATTTTAAAATGTTTCTTAATTACAAATAAATCAATTCAACGTCAGATCAGTTTAAATTTTATTGTTTTGTTAATCCTATACGTTAGAAAATCATCTGAACAAGTTCTGGATGACCCTGAACCTGTTGAGCTATGCCGGGTACACCAATCATCTTGGACGGCTTTTGCTTTTTGGCGTTTTAATCCAACCAGCGAGGCAACTGAATCATTTGTGACTAGAAACGGCAATAACTAATTCCGGCTGGGTTCCTCTATTTTAAACACTAACCGATTGAAACTGAAAAGTTTTCTTAAAAAGAAACAACAGTAGGCTACATAATAGATTGTTTTCCACAAGATTAAGAGCTTTAGTTGCGAAGAAATAAACTGAATTGCAGTACTTTCGGTTTGTAGTTTTCACGATCGCGACAGTTTTCTTCAGGAAATTTTTTTAAAAAGTTCATTATTATCGACTTTTTGTCCTTTTATTAATTTGAGTGGTCGCAGACGTAAATACTAAAAATGACAGAACTGAAGGGCAAATTATAAGTAAAACATAAATAATTTGTCGTGGAAACAGAAGCAAAATGTAGCAGTACCTAGCGGAGTAAGCGCATGCGCAGGAAACACCGTGCGCTCCCAGAGAACGACTTCAGCGAAGAGGAACGAAATTTTGTATTGAACTTTCCTCAGAGTACGACTTACATAGAGAAACTAATTAAGTTGATTTTACTGTCTTTAAAATACCATTGAGAAATCCTGTTTTCATAACCAGATACGGCCTCCATTAATAACTCTAAATTACTTTACGAATATATTCAAGATGACAGCAGGAAAGGGCCTTTGCAAAAACACGAAATACGAAACAACGAAGCAGCGACACAACGACACAACGAAATGAAAAGAAAAAAATTGTATTTTAAGTATAGCAATTTGATATATATTTATGAAATGGGAGAACCCGTTCCTGAGAGAGTTGGTAATTTATGTGTTCGAGTTCCAGTTTGCTTTTCCGCGTTTCGTGTTTTAGCAAGGGCCACACGGAACGTTCTTTATTGAGACTACTGAACTATAGAACTTGTTTCCATCAAACATTAAATCCAACAATGTATTTACTCTGTTTGAGACAAGCCTTCTTAATCCTTATCTATATAAGCAAAAACTTTATCATCCAAGAATATCTATGGATATACGTACAAGCTTTGCGTCAATCAATAGTTGTAATTTTTTTTATTGTGGTTTTCATATTCAACAGTCGCCTAGTTTCCATTGGTCCAATTTTGTTTTACCTTTTTTGATATGTAGGGGTTGGGTTACATGTACATTTCAGACGAAAGTTCCGTTTCTTTCCCCTGTCACACCTCGTTTACATCTGATTCCACTATTCTTACTTAGTCATCAGTATTGTATTTGTTGTGGCGATGATATTAAATTAAATTAAACTAAACTATTGTCTGGCAGCATCTTTTTTCATCAAGTCACTAGAAATAGCTACAGTGCTCCTAATCAGTAAATATCCAGTAAATTTCGCTTATGAATTCCTGTCAAGTAACTGATCCATTCCTCCAAGGGTCAAATATCTTACAACGCACAGACAGTTTATGTGGCCACCTCACGTTAATTTTGTTTATTTTTTATTTTATAACAACCAAACTTTCGATCGCCAGTCACTGTCGCGACCCTTTGACAGCCAATTATCACACTGCATGTCAGCAGCACATTCAAAAATTTTACGAAACTCCAGCTTCAACCCTAACCATATCCCTAACCCTAAACCCTAACCATAGCCCTAGTGCCCGAGACAACCGTAGCATTAGAGCCCCTTTGTAAACAGTCCCATATTCTACTAGTAAGGTCGTACAAGTTAGATTTCCGGAAGAAAATGTACATCGGGCATGAAAAGTTTTTGAACTCCTGTAGTATTATCAGTAGTTATTGCTGCCGAACGAAGTGAGTCAGCGAAACCAATAGCTGTTCCCTATAGCTGTTTGCTTTGAGAAATTTGTCCTTCTGTGTGTATTGAATTCTCCGGATCTTTGTCCAGGGACTCGCTCGGTCGGGACTGGTTACGAGTTCCTGTTGCATGCGCACACAGATTTTGGGGAAATTAGAGCACTAGAAGGATTCGTCTTTTATTAGTTGTCGGTCATTTTGCTTCCTTTTTGGCTTTGGCTTTTTTCACGGTAAGTCGCGTAACATCAATTTAAAATTTCCCTGTTTTATTTCTTTCGAGAAATCAGCCTGTGAAATTTGTAAAATTTTAAGCAAATGTACTGGGTGGAATGACTTGTTTTCCATGATACATCTTACTTGTTACTTTTTGACCTTCATCGTTAGTGACATGGCAGCACTTCCATTAGCATTGCTAACTTCTAAGTAGTAGTATGTAGAGGACAAACACTGGTAGCACTTCCATTAGCATTGCTAACTTCTAAGTAGTAGTATGTAGAGGACAAACCCTAGCAACTGTTGATTTGGTGCGTGCACTAATTTCCTGGTGATGAACTGTTTAATACATTACATGTGTTTTTCTTACTGTTTTTTCATAATGCAAATAGAAGCTGTCGAAAGAAAAGTTTCCCCCTTGTGGAAGAGGAGCATCTCTCATCTCCTAGGGGACTGAGCACGACAGATAATGTGCCACGGCAGCTGATCACGTGATATTGTGATGTTTAATTTTTGAAATGCAGCATCGCTCATGTTAAAGTGACAAATTTGTGAAAAAGTTGTCTGATAATGTTTTTGGAGTATACTGTTTTTATACAAAAAAACATTTTAAAAAATGTTCTCTGTAACCAGGAAATGTGAGTACGTAGTCAGTTAAGGTATGACGAGGGACACTTTGGATTAAATCACATTTTTCCGGCAAAAGTCTTGCTAAGAAATTACAAAGACATTTGACAAAACACAAGCAGAATAATCCTTTATCTATTACGAGTCATCATTTGGCTACTTTTTGATACGAGAGACAAACTAGGCTCACGTCTGCGAAAGCGTTTCGGCTTTAGCATCTTTGAACTTTAGCGAGCTTCGATTTACTTCTGAATTTTACATCCTTGATAATGATAGTAATAAGAACATGATAACAATTTTTTATTTATATTGCACAAATTAACATTAAAATGTGATCAAATGCGCTTTTATATTCTTATATGGGACAACTACCTGTATTTTCGCGTGTTAAAATATCTGGTCACAGTTTAGACAGTTTCTGTGTAGCATTCATTGACAGGGACAGTATCTCAGAAAGGTAAATTTGAGTTTAACGTAAAATTATGGAGTTGCGGTTTGTGCAAGTGTATTTTCTTAAAATTTGAACGATTTTTAAAAGTTTTTTCAGTCATATTCTGACAAAGTTACAGCTTCTCCAACTATTTCAAGTTTCTTCGTTTAGACTTTTCTTAGTCAGTTGTTGTTGCAGTTTTGTGAACGTTTCTTGCCAGCTCTCAGCTGCTGCGGGAGTGATTCCGCCCATCATAGTATCGTGATACGCGGCCTCTAATGATTTGGGAGGAAAAGTGTGCTTCCCCATTGTGGTTCCCCTTTCCATTTTTGTACTCTCGCTCGAAGAATTCGTCCCCGATGACATAACGGAATGCCATTGTGGTGGAGCAGGGTATCTGCAGTAATACCCAGGAAGACCGCTGACCGAAATTACGGGCGTTTGACTTGTAGACCACGTGCAATTGGTCACGTCTTTACACCTGTCCACCATTAGCAACCAGGGCGGCGTCTGCATGGTTGGATAAGTGACGAACTCGTGGGGTACATAGCAAGAGCCATGATAGTAATTAGCTGCATATGCGCTTCCATTACGCACACGACGGCGGGGCTTACGCTGCCTATAGTCCCCCCTGGCAAAATCTTGAAGATTGTCGGGATGAATAGTCCAGTAGCTTCCTTTGCCATTTCCACTGCGCTTTGTTTTAACGAAGCAGTCGTTGAGAGAAAGATTATGGCGAATGCTGTTCCTCCAGCTCTGGTCTTGGTTTCGAAAATACAAGAAGCGTTCTTGGATATAGCTGTAGATGTCGGCCAGAAGAAGTTGCTTGCTTGGCGAGCTCAGAATGGCCATCGCGATTAATGCAATGTAGGAGTACGACGGCTTCATTTCATTGTTGTGCTCAGTCTCAGTGCTCTTAGACCTTTGTATCAAGCTTCTCCTGTCGAAAGATGCTTCCTGATCACGATCGGACTTTGTGCTTGGCAGGGATGCGTTCCGGTGATGCGACTTTTGACGCTGGTCATCGCAGTGTTTTCCCTTTCCTTCAATCGTCATCGAGCAGACTACAGCACGCTGTTGCTTTTTCACACTTCCTGTTTCTGTATAGCTTCCACTCCCACGGTCAAGATAAGCGGCAGTATTTTCCGGAGTTGAACCATTCTGCGTTTTTTCGTGGCTTTCCTTCTTCTCTTCATTCTTCACTGTAAGCACTTCACCTTCCTTTTCCATGGTGGAGTTCCTTTTGCTATGATCAAACTCTTCAAACAGATGAAAGATAGTGGAGTGACGCTGAATATAAAGCTGGGACGTGTGACCATCATTCCGATGTAATTTTTCAGTTCTTTTCACAGTGTAGCTGCCTGTCAATTGTTCAAGCAAGTCTAGGTGGACGGTTCGCCTTTGCGGGTACGTTTTCAATTCGGAGGACTTTTGGGCTTTGATCTTCGGCCCCACAACTGTTACAGCATCCGCGCTTGTTTGTCGTCGGTTAAACTCGCTGTTGCAAATAATATTTTGAGAAGTAAAAGCAAGCTTTGAGCAGTTAAGCTTTTGGTAATTAGTAGGGTGTTTTTTTACATCCGAATAATTATAGAAACTGTTATTAGTTTCTTCGGGAACTTTCTGTAGTTCGGCCATCGTCGCAATTACAAGACAAGCAGCACTAACTGTCTGATCACGATTGCCGTAAAGCCATATAAGCATTTTCTTCCTGCCCAACATCGTTTTGTAGTTAAAACCACTATTAGCGCAATATGTAAGAACGTAAAAAAAGTAACATTTAATCTAAAAGGCAATACAGAATATCTAGATCTGCTCTCGCTTGGTGCAATGTATAAGTTATGTTAACTAAATTAATATAGAGGCTGCAAGTGTCTCATTTTTAAATCAAAGAGCCTGCAAAATAGAATCATAAGATCTTCAAAATCAGAAAACCAAAATAACTACAGGCAACATGCAGTCTTGAGTTATTCTAGAGGTCGGGATACCTTGATGTAAATTGCTATTGCAATTAAGAAAGGTGTTCTCAACAAGAAAAATGATTGTAGACTGACGTCGGAGTTAAATTAAACTAACAAAACTTGTTTTTTCAAACCTTATGAAAACCACCCTCAACAACTTTTCAATGTTCTCTTGGATTGTACGTGTGTCATGTTAAGTCAAACATTCAAGCGTTTTAATTTTACCAAAATTTGTGATAAATATAGTACAATGTGTAAATTGTATAACATAAGTTGGTAGTTAATTTTTGTTGTTGAGTTCGTCTTTTGTTTACCACAGTTATCTAAAATATTGATAAACCTGAAAATAACATCTGATGTCAATCCTTGTAAACATATTTGTAAGATCTTCCTAAACGTTTATTTACAAACTGAGTCCTTCTTACTATATCTAGTATAATTAGTTAGCAAACAAAGGTGTAACAACGGTTCCATTTAATCTGGGGAGCTGTTATGTCCCAAAACATTTTTTAATACATATTTACTTACTCTGCTAAATAACGGAAATATAGTGCATTATATAAAACTTTAACTTTATTGCGAAAACAATTTACATTATGTTCTTCCAACAACGGAAAGCTTTTTGAGATACGGCCTTTGCGTTAAAACGCCTTAAAATGATAAATGGTTGTAATAACTTTGTATTGACTGTATAGGTTCTATATTCTATCATAATCTCTGACTTCTTTGTATTAATTCAATTGTTAAACTTCACTAATCAATGTTTAAAAAGCTATCTAAAGTCACTGTTTATAACAGTTCTTCAATATGTGAAACGAGCTGGTTTGGTGTTAGAAGAAGACAAACCGTAGCTTGTGATGTCTTCAAAATGTTATTTAGATTTTATTAGACGCGTCAAATAGTACTTCAAATGTTCTAGAAAGCAAGCATGTGCGTTCGCCCTTTTCCGCAAAAAGTCACGAATTGGTCGATATCGGTGTTTTTATCGGACGAGAGGCTAAGACTCGTTCAATACAGTGTCGTCTTCTCTCCAGATCGTACACGAACACACGAAAACTTACACAGAATAAAAAATGAAGTCAGAGATGGTAAATGTTCGAAGTAGAAAGCGAATAAAGACTTGTTATTTAAAGAGCAAAGAATCGTCATATTTTAAGTTCAGTTTTTTTGAATGAAAACAGCTGTTAGCAGATTCGTGCACGTGTTTCATAGGCTTTTACAATATTGACGTCACACATGCCAAGAAGCATTTCGAAGCTTGATAACATTGAACTGCTCAATGTGCATAGTAGGATCGGTAAAGTAACAAGTTTGTGTTCATTTAAGGTATTCATTTTACTACCCCTTAAGTTATTTGTTTCCACCCTTCGTGTATCCGGGAAACTGCCTTTTGAACTTTTTTTCATTAAGATTTTTTTGAAAAGTTGTAGCTTTAAGTCAGCTAATGGTTATTACTGTTATCATTAGTATTATAGTTATTTCTTAAACGTTGAGTAAGTCTGAATTTCTTAGAACCGAGTTTGGAAAGGCATTTGAAACTCAACAGAAACTGCAGAGGAAACCACGACCTCTATAAATTTATGGGAAAAATTTCAAGGTTGAGTTGAGCGGGGTGGTAGCATAAAGTAATACGTTTTTGTGCTAAGGCAAAAACTACCCGTCAGTACCTTGACAGCAAATGTATGTTTACGTAGGATAATAAAAAAAAATCTATGACACTGGTTTGGGGTTCAAGCAAATTTCAAACTAACAAAACACAGCTAGTATGGTAGGGTTCTTGATTAGACGAATTTGGATCATTTGCTCGAAAAACCGAGGATCGCTCTCTCCCGATAGGAATTCTAAAAATAACGTCCGTAAGCTTCCGTAGTTAAATAAAGCTTTCTTTGATAGGTAGGTTTGTCGGTATCTGATCCATAATGAATTCTTTAGACAGAGTAAGTTACTGGTAGATGGAAAACTAAAAGCACCGCTCAAGTTCAGGTATGCATGGTAACCTTTTAATAGAAACTTTTAAACGTCGTACCTGTTCTGAGAAAATCTTTAACTATGTTAGTCTAAGAATAGTACTGTGCTTACTTTATTTGTTCGTCACCTATGTATTTTAAGTTGTATTATATAATCATTGTACTATAATTTTATATTGAAGGTTGAAAAGCGTTTCGAGGGAATTGAACAAAGATGAGCTATTTCACAAAGGTTGGTTTGCAAAAGAGCATTTAAAAGCAGTTGTTTGTTTGCTAGTATTTCTAACATAAACATAACATAACATATCTTTATTGAAGCTCCCATTGGCTGGGCTTTCGGCTACAACACATCTATCTAAGTTAAAATATTCTGTCTAATCTATCTTACTATCTAATGCAAATTACTAATTGAAAACCTAATTACATTACATGTTTAAAAAGCTATATAAGTTACATGTTTAATCTAAGATAATTAAAGCACTATAAGATTATTAAGATGACAGTAAAAATATTAATCAGTCGGCGTTTAAAAACTTTAGGACATTTGGCAGCTCTTACATCGTAACTTAAGGAGTTCCACAGTTGAGTTCCACGATAAACGAAGCACCTTTGTCCAGTGGATATGCGACAACGAGGAATGTCTAACTGATTACGGGATCTGGTGTTTCGATTGTGGATATGGGAGCGTTGTACAAAATTATCTGCCAAGTAATCTGGAACTAACTTGTTCATACACTTAAACATCATTATTGCATCGTTTAAATACAATCGTTTTTTAACAGGTAAACATTTCAGAGATTTGATTCCTTGGGAAATGTGGTCAAACTTTCGGAGTCCTAATATTATCTGTGCAGCGAAGTTCTGTATACGCTGAGGTTTGCCGACATTCGATTTATTAGAATTAGACCATACAGTAGAACAATAGAGTAGCTTGCTAAAGACAACAGCATTCATCAATAGTAGAAGTGTTTCTTTGTCCAAGAGATGTTTGATTCTATTTATTTGCACTAATTTGCACAAACATTTGGCGGCAGTTTGGGTTAAGTGTTCATCAAACGTTAAGTACTGGTTAATGAAGGAAGACGCCCAGGTCTCGCGCAACAAGAACAGGTGTTATTTCTTTTCCCAAGATGGAGGTGGATACACTCGGCACACGGCGCAGGAGCTGGGGAACTCCAGTTATGAGAATTTGTTTTGTCGGCGCTGATCAACAAAGAGTTTTGGCAGCACCAACAGCAGGTTCTCCTTAAGTCTTCATTCAGTTTGTCAATAGCATCGGTTAGGCTAGCCAACGGGAAGGAAAGATAAAGTTTTTTTGTCATCTACATAGCATGTTGACTTACAGTGCACAGGAATCGAAAGGAGATCATTTATAAAAATAGTAAATAGTACTGGGCCTAATATAGAGGTTCAGAAACGGCATCCACCTCACGGACCCTTTGATTACGATCAAGCAGATAACTTTTAAACCAGTTCAGATTAAGTGCGGAGACACCAAGCTTTTGTAGTTTTTACATAAGGATGTCATGCCGGATGCTGTCGAAGGTCTTTGACATGTCAAGAAGTACCACAACAGAGACCTTTTTGTCATCCATAGCTTTCAACCACTACGTTTTGATTCGGGGAGTCTCCAGTATGGTGTTGTTACTTCACCATGCAACTGTATGTAATGGAAGAAGCTACATTTTAGGTCGCAGTTTTTTTTTATTAATCCTGCTTCGTTCTTTGATTTACTCACTTGATAAATATCTTAGAGATAGGTTCTTATATGATGAGCCTGGGAAGCTAAGTGGAGGTTTTATTTTGACTACACAACTGTGTCATGTAGTTGATTATTTAAGGTATCATCCCTCCACAAGAATTTCATATTCAGCAGTTTGTCGGTAATACAAATGAAACATGATGTTTGCTCCACACATCTCCGTGTGATTACCGCGTACGTGCCGTAACTAGACCATACCGGCATAAAAAGCAGTAAGAACCAACTGTGCACTCGGCTTACTAAAGTAAGTACTACATGCTGTCTTCAAAGTTCTTCGACTGCTGTGCATGAACAGTTCAGACGGCTCAAGTGAGGTTATACGGTAAGGCCATGTGCGAGAAATCTTTTTGGATAGCATTACATTTCACGGAGGCAAAAGAAGAAAAAACTGCTAGTTCAGGCACAAATTTATTGCGAACCCTTTTAACAATTTGTGAACAAATAGCAGTATTTATCAAATACTTATTATAAATTTATCGTATTATTGAATAGAAGACAGAAAACAACTCTTTATTGCGTGGACTATAGAAGACCAACTGTTTATTGACACATGCGTCCTCCGTTGTTGCAAGTAGAGATGCTATTAACAACTGATATCCTTCCATTTCGTTATTGCTGCCTAATTCTTGGTTTAATAAAGCAGCAACAGCAATAAAGTGGGCCGACCGCTTTAGGTTTGAATGGATGTTGCTGCCAATAAATCATTTCTTTGCAAGATTCCCAAGCTACAATTTTTAACGTTACCCTATTAAATTATCGAATACTCATGCTTCCTGACCTGATGTTTCGGGGAGGATTGCTGGATCGAGACTTTCCTCAATTGCAATCCATTATCTGAACGAGAGCTAAGTAGTATAGTGTCAGTAGTTGGAGCAGAGTCTTGAGCTTTGGTGCACGGGGTGCACCGTAAAGTTATTCAGTTACTTTGATAATATACTTATGACATTATCCAAAAAGGTGCACCAACGATTTTCAAAACTTGTACAAACCGCTTGTACTTGCATTATTAAATATATGTTTTAGAAATGTATTTTTAGAAAAGGAAAATTGAACCATTGTTCTGCTGTCGCACCCTGCTCTGCCAACCTGTGACGTGTATAAGGACACCCTGCTCTGCCAAGATCTACCTTGTCTATTGCACAATTTTGTGACGTGTATAAGGACACACGGCTCTGCCAAGATCTACCTTGTCTATTGTACAACCTGTGACGTGTATAAGGACACCCGGCCCTGCCAAGATCTACTTTGTCTTTTCCCTAACAAAATTGAAAATCGAGATTTTAATTCTAAAAGAAATCACAATTAATTCATCAAAAGAGCCCTTTTAAAGGGAAAATGCCTCCTTGCCTTTTAAACCAAAACTGTTAATATTAGAACGCAAGAAATAACATTTAGAATAAAACGAGTAAAAAGCTCTTGCTGAAAATGTATTTCTTAAAGTTCCTTGGTAAAATCGTGAAATCTTGGGCCATATTTTCAATGGTTCTTTGAATATAGTATGGACACTTTCCTTTTCCGGCACACTAGTCTTCTTCCCTCTCTCCGCGCCTGATAGACTTGAAATATCACAAAACCACCGAGTATTGCACTCTTGTCTGATAATTAGTGACTTCGGGCGGAACTTGCCAACTGCTACCGCGTTTGTTAAAGTACTTTGATGATGCATCATTGTACACGTAGTTCCCTTGTTTAACTGCCTTTGACAAAAGGATTCCCACTACAAAGCCACGCAAGTTTGCACAAAGGCTTCAGACCTTGTTAAAAGATTTACTACCGACTAAAAAGCCACAAAACCTTGTACGGTGGTCGCAAACCTTGTTACAGGAAGGATTACTACTTTAAAACTGAGTGGCCTTAGACCTTGTTACAAGCCACACATGTTTGTTCGGTATTCGCAGAACTGTTACAATCAACACATGTTTGTACGGTGTTCTCAGACCTCATTACAAGGATTAGCATTGCAAAAGCCACTCAAGTTTGCAATAAGGTATTCTCAAACATTGTAACAAGCAACACAAATTTGTACGGTATCCTCAGACCTTATTACAAGGATTACCGTTGAAAACGCCACTCAAGTTTGTACGGTGGCCTCAGACCTTGTTGCAAGCCTTGTTGTTTTCTTGCTTCATTGATGACACGTAAAATGCAGGCTGTTCGTACCCACGCTCCTTCTCAGAACTAGGGACAGTGGAAGTGGTTTCTACGTTTGGTTTAAACGAGCCCGAATATCTATTGTTCCAGCGGTAGATAACAAAAATGGTGACCATGATGGCAACAATGGCGGCGATTACAATGGCAATTATGACCCAGGCCGAAACAGAGCGGATTTTTTCCTTCACGGATGATATTTTGAAGGTTTTAACATCATTGGTAACGAAAGGGGTTTGGGCAGTTCGGAAAGGAGTTGGTGTTTCTGATGTTGTAGGCACTTCAGTTGTGGTTGGCTCGGCTGTGAAAACGAAACGGAAAGTTAAAATGCGACTACTCAACCCTTTATAGAAACCATAGCCAGTATTTTGTTTACCTCAGTCCAAAAGACCTACACATAAATAGGGATTTATCATTTTGCTGCATTAACGAATGATTTCAAGCACTGCTTTTTGACAGAGATGAAATGTTTGATTGATGCAACGCAGAACACAATGAGCCAGCGAAACTGTTACCATTAAAGTTATGCAGTTCATGAAATTCAGTATGTTATGTTTTGGTTTTAATCAAAATATCACCACAGATCTTATTTCGAGAGTAGCTAGCATGTCCAAGCCTCTTGTTCAAAGGGATATTATATTTCCCAACCCCAAATTAAAGGACACTTCAGTAGGCTTCTGAAGAGAGGGAGTGTTCTTCTACCCTCTAAACAGATATGAACTGATAGAAGTATTTATTATATTAGTGTAGAGAATGGTGTCAAGATTAACAGTATTGGGTTCCACTAGTACCATTGATTGTAAAAAGTACTGAGATTTTCTTAAGTGCGTGGTTTATTATCTAAAGTATTAAAATTTATAGTTTTATTATACTTAATGCTATCGTAGAATTTCTCTGACATTCTACAATAATAATAATTTCAAACTTACTCTCAGTTGCTGGTTCCGTTGAGCAACCGTCTTCGTCGTCATCGTTCGAACACTCTCCAACTGCAGAACCCTCGGTCTCGGTGTTGATAAATTCGGAACCATTTAAAACGTTTCCGTAGCTCACAACGTTGGCAATAGGGTGCAGGCTTTTTGTCAGAGCTTCCTTAAGAATGTCCAGTTCCTTGTCCCTGTACACAAATTGCTGCAAAATTCCCGAAAAGTTCTTTTTTGCCAGCGACTTATACGAAAGTCTTTTTTCAGGAATACCTCCAAAGTATATTGCTGAATAGCTTGCGTTAAAATCCAGATCTGTATATTGCGAATTTTTTCCTCCTTTGATAACGTCTTTCAACTTTTCTCCATCTACTTTGTAGATAATTCGATATTGCTTTTTGCGTTCAAAAAACACAGAATGCCAGTTGCCGTCATTCAGACTTCTATTCCCAAGTTTTAAGACACGTTTACCTGCGAGAACAGAACAGACAAGTGTTGTATTTTCTTTTAGGTAGATAGGTAGAAAGATAGGTAGGTAGGTAGGTAGTAGGTAAGTAGTTAGAAAGGAAGATTGTAGGTAGGTAGGTGGGAAGGTAGGTAGATGAAGGGTATATAGGTAGATAGGTAGATAGATAGGTAGATAGGTAAATAGATAGGTAGATAGGTAGGTAGATAGGTAGGTAGATAGGTAGGTAGGTAGGATCTTTCGTCCATTTTATTTTCTTTGCTATACATAAATTCACTCGGAATAGCTCTTGCGGAGTCATTATAAAGTCATTGTATTGTATTGTTCTTCAGAAAGCGCTCTTCAGAACTAATTTACAAATTTAAACTTACACCTTAAGGCCTTTGTTCTTCACTTATATGAGCTTCAAACTATCTTAAGTTTAACAAACTTGAATAACGGAAAATTGAAAATCTTCAGTTCGAAAGAGTTTAGACGACAAAACTTTAAGAACTTAAAATGAAATTTAATAGAGTAGAGACCACGTCATGAACAACACTTGGAAACAATATCTTAATTTCAATGTAAATCACTTTTTTCTTTCCATAATTTAAAAGTTCTCATAAGCTCAATCCATTGGTATATAAATTTATGTTCATCCGACTACTATCAACGGAATTACAGACTGATAGACTATCCGGTAACCTTAGGTGGAATATTACCTCCACCAAGGTTGAGCTGCAATATCAAACTTCCGCTGACCAACTCTATTGTGAAGATATCGTTATTTCCTGTTACTGTGTGTAGTATTATGCCATTCGCCTTGCTTGTATTGAATCGGAAAGACACGTAGTTCCAGGCGTAAGATGACCCCTTGCTCTCCTTCTTCACAATGTAACCAGTTCCATTTAACCACACAGAGGGAGCCTCTACATGAACAGAAGTTGGAACAAGTAATGTCTCAATTTTTACATGAAGTTAATCCTGTAGGTAACGAGCATTTCAATTTCTTTAGCTCTCATTACCTGTGTCAGTGCAGACTTCATGCAGCGTTTCTCAGTTGCATCACAGCCAGGATATATTTAAAGGTGGAGACCTGCTGTACGATTCTCTTATTCTTTCGATGATTACACAGTTATTTCAGGAAAAGTTGTTCTGGTTCAACAGAAGCTTTCAAAAATGGCGGCTACATTAGTATTCTTTTGTCTGTATTTAAACTAGCCCTACTAGCCTTGTTCTTCACTCAAAAAAGAGACAAAAGAATATTAAAATAGCCGCCACTTTTGAATAGGGTCTATGGTGTATCAATGTATACATTATACCAAGATCAAAAGGTATTGTGGGTTAGCATTGATTTCGGGGATATAGTAGCCCAAGCTATGGCTAAGAAAAACTATAAAACTTTAATAAAAAAACTTTTGACTGTTTATTTATCAAGTTTCAAATTTCGAAATCTAGAAACGTTCAAGCCAAAACATATCTTTTGGTTTTGGAATGCATGAACGAACATGGTTTTCAGGATCAAAGTCTTCAATGGAGGATTTCATTACCGGTGACGATAAAAAGCAAACCGTGCATTAGCACATTGCCAAGGAAAGACGAACAGAACAGCCTGTATTTCATCTAATCTAGTCAGAGAAGTAATAAGAGGATAAGAAGTCAATTATCTCCTATTTTAAGTTTGCGAATTTTGTTAACTTGGACTCTTAAAAGCCAAACTTATGGGACAAACACACTTATGGCCACCCCCCCTGCCTACGGGCCTGCTTGTACCCCCTTAACTTAGGGCCTGTTTACATGGAGGTGGGGGACCACGGGTGGATGGGGTAACCCGGCAAGGTGGGGTAACCCGCCTGTT
>JAOBYE010216545.1:4172-17062 GCA_025403585.1 Parazoanthus swiftii | reverse complement strand
AAATCCTTCTTCTCCTAAATCTTCTTCATCAGAATCTCCGAAAATTTGTCGAAATTCGTCAGCACTAACATCCATACAAGCCGCCATAATGAGCACGTTTTCAAAAACGCGGCCATTATGGTGGCTCGTATGTTTATAGTGCCGAAGGAGGAAATTTCTTGCCCCACCATATCCTTCCCATATGTAAATGTTATGCGCAGTTGGCGCTTTCTGATTGGTTGATATTTCTAGTTTATTGTTATAACAATATGATCTTAATTTCGACTATGTAGGGGAAGGGAAAGGCATTGGAACAAAGTGACTTCTGAGGCCGGTTACGGCCGGTTCAGGAAATTGGTAACATTTGGGACCGGCTGGTTACAGCCGGGTTAGGAGTGAAAGGGTTAATGAGTAGAAGGGAGCCCCAAATATATTTTTTGAGGAAATTGAACTGAATTCATTTTTGTTTTTCTTTGAGTCAGAATTTTTGTATAAAATTCAAACTTGTAATCCAATACTGTTGAACAGTAACGCACAAAAAACCCTCCTACTTACTGTTTACTTGACCCAATTTTGATTTGTCCAGTCCCTTGCCAGCAGACCCCTTTGTTGCTATCCCTTTCAGTTGCTGGGTTTTCAATTCCTCGTCAGTGAATAGATAATACAGAAGAGTTTTAAGGGCTTCTCTTGGTAGCTGTATATTTTTAATCATTATTTTCATCCTGAAATTTCAAAAATAGAGTGTTAAAGATGTAAGCATTTTCCAAAAAAAAATATATTGATTTTTGAGACAAACTTAAAAGTAAGTAATGTATAAATTTCCCAACTCATAAATTATATGCTACAAGACCTTTACAACTGTAACTCCAAAAGTACAGTTTTTAGTGCTCATTACATGTACATGTAAGTCAGCTACTTACCAGGCTTTGTTGTTTATCAGCTTCAGGAGCCTGTTGTGAAGCCTGCAAAAATTTGAGTGAAAGTTTATTTAGTATTCTCAAAGTTGTTATTGGATTCAGATGCCACTCTTGGCGAGTGTTGCTAATGATGGGTGCAAGAGAAAAAGCATGTACATCTTCAGTAGTTAGAGCCCTTAGAGATGGTTAAAAGTTATAGCAGCCTGTAGAAAATGGCTGTTCAATTATCTTTAAAATGGTTGTGAACAAACCTGTTATAGAAAACAATAAATAATTCATTATTATAAGTATTAAATACAGTACATGAATTGGGAAGAATTTATGATATTGATACTTTCACATACAAGTACAAAAGGATCATCTCTTGTGTAATAGTTACCAAGCTTACTGTACTCTCAAGGCTTTGATTTGAACACAAGAATACAATTTCAAATATCCAAGTTTTGGTGAATAAATTTTTCTATTTTGTAAACAAAACTTTGTTGAAAAACCTATTATTGCAACAAAAAAAGCATAACTGCAAATCTGGATTTAAATCGATCTAGAAAATTGTTAAATTGCAATGAAAACTGTCAAATTACCTTTCGTTCTTTAAGCTTTCCTTTAAGGTTCTTGACCTCGCTTTTCAAAACATCAACCTCTGCCTTTAGACCTTGGAGTGCCAAGGTAAAGTGCCACGCAAATGATTCCCATTCTTGTTGGGGAGGGTAATGAATGGATGGTGAGTTCAACAATTCTGTAAAACTGGATTTACCAGACGATGTAAAGGACATGAAAGGGCCATTCGCAGGTGGACTTTCACAAGCTGAAGTTAAGTAGGGCGTAGGTGTGGGTGGTGTTGAAGGCAGACATAAACTATTGGTTTGTTGTGAAGGCTGTTGCAGCTATGTTTGGTGTTGGCCTGGATAGGGCTGTTGGTGTAGATGTCCCCAAATTTCTAATTGGCGATGGTGCTGGCAGTGTTGCAGGTTGTATGAAGGATGGGCGTGAGAAAGGTGTGGTGTACAGGTTGTGTTATTGGAGGTTGTGTGCTAGCAGTTGTAGTTGCTTGTAATGTGGAGTCTTGGTGTCTTTTGTCATCACTGACAATTACATTTTCATCACTTTTGCTGGCAGTGCTGCGACAAGTGAGTATCGCTTGAACTCTGTTGCTTTGCACTACCTCCTGCAACTGCAAAAAGGTAGTTTATTTTGACAGTTATTTGTGGAAAATATTCGAGGATTCCGCCCGAAATCTTTGACCGTAGTCAAACCATCACCAACAACTATCATAAGCTTAATAAGCTACAAAACATGACGCTCACAATTTTAAGGGATATGTTCTCAAAGTTTATGTGGTCAACGGCTGTTTAATTTAAACAAAATTGAGTTTGATTTTTAAAGTTCTCTTTTTAGAGATACTGTACTTTTAGCTTAATTATTCTTCTTACAGGTAAACAAGTTCATTTGGTGCTGTGTTTTGAGGAATCAGTTGTTGCACGCTTGGATGGCATGGCTGAACTGAGCAAACACAGACTTGGAAAACGAAAAACAAACAAAAAAGGAATTAAATTACAGTAAATGGTTTAAGTAAAAAGTTGCTACATTGTAAGTACTGTGTATGATATTGACTGATCTGATAACTGTCAATTCATATCAGCAATTTTTAATACCACAATCTATATCCCCGTCAACCACAATGGACATGTATCTAATTCTAGAAACAAACAAAGCTACTGGTAATTTGAACTGTCACCCAAGATACAGAGCCAACCACAGAAATGACGGTTATGTTTTGGATTGTTTGTCAGTGCTACTGATTGCAAAGGTTATCATTCCGAAAAGGCTGTCTTTGAAGTGTAACTATATACGAATATTGAAATTACTGAAGTTTTAACTTTGATTTTTGATGCAAATAGCCTGGCCGTTTGACTTTTCCTCTATCAGAATCAACCTCACCTTCGATAAAGAAACCATCACCAGGGAGAAGCCTTTGTGCGCGGTAACAATTGTCTTGATTTTTACCAGGTTTAGGTCCAAAGGGTCGCCTTGAATAATGATCCCGTGGAGCTTTCACCACTTTCAAAAACATGCACCCCAGGTTCCGCTTCCGCATCCCTTCTTATGCTTTCAATATGGCTCTCTTCCTTTTCCATTGCCAAGGCCCATTTAAGGAAGTTCTCCACCTCCTACCGAAGAAAGAATTAGTACAATGATAGTGGCATTTCAGGAACAAAATTTTCCGTGTTGACATATTGCTAGTTCCGTTATAAAATTTCATCTAGTACCTTTACCTCAAACTTGTACTTAAGCCAACCACATCAACTTACCAGTCAAAAATACAATTTATGAATTTACCAGTCACAAATGTAACTTGATTTAGTATAATGAATACTCTCAATACTTACCTTCTTAATTCAGTTAATTTGCCCACGTGGTGAACTTTCTACTTACAGAATAAATACTAGTATTAAACCTATCTGAGCAGCTAAATCTCGCTCCAATAGACCCAAACGATTCCTAACTAAAAATAAAAGAAACTCATCAATCAAAAGCATATTCCGAGCTGAGGGCCTACTAGGCTGAGCCAAAGAAGAATAAACATGGCTTGTATGTTCTGCTGATGGTGAAATAGACAAAAAAAACACTTAAATGTTTATGTGAAAGAGAGCAAGTATAAACTTTATCATCATCACGTCATCATCGAAAATCTTTCGATTCTTAAGAGCTCCAAGTTGAGCCTTTAATTTCTCAATTTCCTTTTGGGTTTCACTGTAGGCGTTTCTTAAAACGTTCAGTTCTGAGGGCTCCTCTGAAACCTCCTCTTGGACTTGGGACGTTTGAGCTTCTCTGTAGTGATTTCAAAATTGAGTTTGATTTTTAAAGTTCTCTTTTTAGAGATACTGTACTTTTAGCTTAATTATTCTTATTTCACTTAAGGTATTTACAGGTAAACAAGTTCATTTGGTGCTGTGTTTTGAAAGTTAAACTTGAGTTGTCCTTTAATGCAATATAACTACATGTAACTGCAAACAACTGCCAGCTCTTAGAATGTATTTTTGAACAAATATCTCACCTTATTGTCATTAGCTGGCCCTGTTTCTTTCTTTTTTTGTCTTCCTATTCTGGTTAATGCTTTTTTCTTTCTGAGGGACCTTGTCACCTTCATTTAAGCAAGATGGAAAAGATGGCTTCATTATTTTCTGATCAAAACTTAAAAGTCTGTTGAACATATGTTAATGATATATCTGGTCTAAGATAAAAATGGTGTATCATTGCTCTCATTTGCTTTTAAAAATGCATTTTTGTATCCCGGTTTAGTATTATTTTGCCTTACAAGTAAATGATATATATCTACCGATATTTGCTTTTTAACCATCCATGCCTGACAATGTGTGCGCTTTTTCTGACTATTTCTTATCAAGATAGATTTAGAATTCTGAATACCTGTTCATAAGTCGGGATATTGATAAATTATAATGTCACCCAAATTTAACTGCCGTTCGCCGTAAATGCGTTGCTAAATCTGTCTATTTATATACCTTCACTTGCATCACTTTGCTCTGGCTCAACAGTGTCCGTGAACTCCTTGGTTCTTCTTTCAATTCAGTTACAGAGTACTTTTGTGGGTGCTTCAGTTCAGGCACATCCTTGTTTCCAGCTCAGTAAATCTGAAATTGTATAAAAATATTTACAACTGCACTTTCTATCATGTGGAAGAAAAGAGTCTTCCACCAGCATATTCATTTTCTCAAGGCTGAGCTCTTTCCAATGATTTGGTCTGAGCAAGCAACTCCGTTTATGTAAATATTATAGTCACTGATTCCCTTAGACTGCTTTAGTGTCACACTTTAGCACTTGTTTCCTACTTTATCTTTTCTCTGGACATATACATAATCATTTGCCAAGTGAATTAATGACAGAATTGTTACAGTCCTGCTGTCCTTCCACAGCATAGCCAAACAGGTGTTATCTCTAACCCATCTCATGGCTCTCCTGTCTCCCCTTTCCCATTCCTTGCCTTTCTTCATGGAGTCTGGGAATGCTTTTTGGTTTTCAGTAGCAGTTCCACAACATGGGATATTGAGGTCAAACAAGTCCTTCGTAAGCTTAGGGGAGGACTAAAAGTTATCAAAGTACATGTGGTTCCCTTGATTAGCAAGAGGGCAAGCAAAAGACGTTACATTATCATAACCTAAACCATTCATAAACCGTGCTTGTGCAGCATTTCTCCGGCCAGTATAATAATAGAAGCCACTAGTGTAACCATTCAAGCTGTCAACTGGGACCCATAATTTTATACCCGACTTTGTTGGTTAGTCTTTCATATGCTGCCTAATATCTGAGCGATGCTTTGACTTAACCATTCGCTCATCTACAGAAACATGCTGAAATGGTTGATAGACTCTTGCACTTATCTTTAAATATCTCCAATATGCTTCTAATTTTTTGCAACTTGTCGTCCTCATCTTCATTTCCTGGATCAACAATGTGAAGCACTGGTCTTTCAACTCCACACTTTAAACAATCTCTGTCCATGTATTCAGTATTCTGAAAACTGCAAACAGTGCAAAGCAAAAGATCCTCGGCCGTTTTAGGTAGTGTTTGAATCATTTTTTTTTATCCCAGACATAATAACTCAATATTTTCATGAAATTTGCACAAACAAACATCCTGGTCTTTCATAGGTCATTGGTATTACTTGAGGTGGTCTGAGTGAAGCAAACTTTGATTTGTCGACTTTGGTCTTAGATTTTTCTTGAACAGCTGATAATCTTCCTTTACATTTAACAGCAGCAATCTCTTCTGTCGGTGTTCTCTTCCACCTGGTGTTTCATAGACACAAACTCTTTCTTTGCAGGGCACGTTCTGCTAATACACTGTATCATCTTGCATGGAGAAGTCTTCTATTTCCTTCATTAACAACATCATCAATGGCATCAGACCTCTTCTTCCGGCTATCAGCTCCTTTAACATTTCTTCTTTTTACAGACTCGTCACATACTTCAAGAACTGCTTTTCTTTTCCTTGGTGACAGTCCCTGCACAACCTTTGCAATAGCTTTGTCGCAACTCTGAGGGTTTTTATAGATGGTAGAAGGCATGTGTTCTTTCTTTGTTGTGTTGGTTCTTTGGGCTTTCAGACTTGCTCTATATTTCGGCTTGGTCAGCCACTGCTTTTTTCTCAGAAAAAAATTCTCTATCAGTCAGCTTGGCTCTGGATTCAGCATACTGGTTTGCTTTTCCTTCTCTGTTTTTCTTTCGATTTGCAGCAAGTTTTTTTTTATCATTTTTTGACTTTTGTCTATGTATTTTACTTCTGTCAATGTTTGAAGACATAACTTGTGAATAAAGATTTATGAATTTATACATAACTAGCGTGCTGCTTGAATACTCAAAAGAGTAGCCATATTGAATGAAGCACATGGCATTATCTTCTACTGCACATGCTCAGAATACATGATCTAGTACCAGTCTCCCCTGTCACCAAAGGGTGGTGAACCCAGAAGTGCATGAATCCATGATTTCGATCAGAACCCCCTAACTCACAGAAAAAATGCACACAATCTGGTTGTGATGAACAGTATACACATATTAGCCCTTTGCGCAATTTTTACAGGACTTTTAAAATCACTTAACAATAACGTACTTTTTTCCAGGTCTTCACTTGAAAATTTAAAGAGTTTCTAAATAATTTTGGCTTGCGGTTAATTGTGGTGACTATTAATTAAGTAGCAAGAAAAGTATCCCTGAATCCAGCTGTAATGAAAAGTACTATAGAACTCCAAGTACTGCACTTTCAAATTTAGTTAAAATATTTACAAGACAAATTATAAAATTATCTGTATTTTAACACTGTCTTATTCCCCATCACAGTGGTAATGCTGTCTGTGTATTGACTCACAGGAAGGAAAGTCACAACAACAAAAATAACATGTAATTATCAATTCCGCAATGCAACAACTTTAAAGAAGAAGTCACTGTAAAGTTTGCTTAAAAATAAATGTTTTTTACATTTTGTACACCATGTATCAAAATAAAAAAAGTTTTTTAAACATACAAGTAAAAAGGAAAAAGTCAATGCAGTCACCTGTTATTATTAACATCCTCTTTATTTCTTTGTAAAGTTGCAAGTTTTTTTCTTTATGAAATCTTAATGGCAGACATCACTGACAGTAAAGCCTGAGAAGATGGAAAACAGTAAAAAGATACTAAAACTATAACTTACAATAATTATAATGCTGGTACAAACTTTTTTTGTAACAAGAGTTTTTGATTTTCACATCAGGTACCGTACCTATATAAAAACTACAGTACCTAACTATACATGTAGGTTACTACAGCACAGCCAATTGTACAACAAGTGTTAGCAGTGAGTGTTTTTATTGACCATTTACAGTATTTGCAAGTCATTCACATGGTAACTACATGTAATGGTGAATTATGGGCTTTCATCGTATGTAATTTGCATACTTGTGTGCCTTACTTGAATAAACATTTTAGGAACACTTAAAATTAAAATAGTGTGACCAAGTACAGTAGTTGCATACACTGTACTTTGAGCCCTGGGCAAAATTTTGTCCCTGCTCATGAGAAACAACTTATACTTTTTTTCCTAACACCAAAAATTGGCAGTTATAATTATTGTACAAGTTTAGTTAACTTACTGCTTGTATGTCTTATAAGGCAGTTGAGGATGTCTTGATCCAGAAACCCTTTACCATTAGCACCAGCGAGGTTCTTGCCTTTTAGCTCACCACTGGTAAAAAACACATTGAGAATGCAGCACAGGATGTTGCCAACCTATTGTATGTAGCTGGATGAATGTGCTAGTCAAATACTAACACTCTTAAACCTGGAGTTAAATCAACTATCTAGAAATGGAACAAAGTAAGGATTGTGGTCAGTTTATTTTTTTGGATAAATGCAATCAAAATCTAAAGACAAGGTACATGTAACACATCTGGCGAGGAATCAGTTGTTGCACACTTGGATGGCATGGCTGAACTGAGCAAACACAGACTTGGAAAACGAAAAACAAACAAACACAAAAGGAATTAAATAACAGTAAATGGTTTAAATAAAAAGTTGCTACATTGTAAGTACTGTGTATGATATTGACTGATCTGATAACTGTCAATTCATATCAGCAATTTTTAATACCACAATCTATATCCCCGTCAACCACAATGGACATGTATCTAATTCTAGAAACAAACAAAGCTACTGGTAATTTGAACTGTCACCCAAGATACAGAGCCAACCACAGAAATGACGGTTATGTTTTGGATTGTTTGTCAGTGCTACTGATTGCAAAGGTTATCATTCCGAAAAGGCTGTCTTTGAAGTGTAACTATATACGAATATTGAAATTACTGAAGTTTTAACTTTGATTTTTGATGCAAATAGCCTGGCCGTTTGACTTTTCCTCTATCAGAATCAACCTCACCTTCGATAAAGAAACCATCACCAGGGAGAAGCCTTTGTGCGCGGTAACAATTGTCTTGATTTTTACCAGGTTTAGGTCCAAAGGGTCGCCTTGAATAATGATCCCCGTGGAGCTTTCACCACCTTCAGAAACATGCACCCCAGGTTCCGTTTCCGCATCCCTTCTTATGCTTTCAATATGGCTCTCTTCCTTTTCCATTGCCAAGGCCCATTTAAAGAAGTTCTCCACCTCCTACCGAAGAAAGAATTTGTACAAAGATAGTGGCATTTCAGGAACAAAATTTTCCGTGTTGACATATTGCTAATTCCGTTATAAAATTTCATCTAGTACCTTTACCTCAGAACTTGCCCTCTGACACATACTGTTTAACATCTGCAAAGGTCAAAACTGTTGGTGCTTCACTGTAGAAGTTACCTGGCTTCGACATATCCCACCTCTACATGTAAATGAAACTAAATCAATAAATAAAATGCTCCAATCATATAGTATCCAAGTATGTGATAAAAACTAAAAATAGATACTTTATTATATAATGAGGTTTGTGGTATTTGGTTTCTCACAGACTTTTTATTTTAACTTCATAATATTAGTATATCATATGTATGTCAGTATTAAAATTGTTATTATATTTACAAGCAGTCAATAGTTGTGTATTTATTGTTTACAAATGAATATTTTAAAAAAAAAAATGTTGCCGTGTAATAATATGCTGTTAATTTACCTGCTGTCCTTGTGAATTGTGTACCACAAACAGGCATAGTTTAAATTAGCTGCAGAACGGCCACTGACAAGAAGAAGAAACTGAAAAATGAAATTGAAACAATATATATGAATAATTGATTATTAAAGTTATACTTGGTTTGTATTTAAAACAGCACATTCTTTCACATTGAATATAGATATTTTTGATAAGATAAATGACTAAGGTACATCGTTTCTATTGGTTGCCTCTGCAAAGTTGAGCACATTTATAAGCGACATGACTATAGTCCTCATATCCATCCAACATAGAATAAATAAATAACGAAGTACCTCTAGCTGACATGGCATCTTCAGTTTTGTCAAGCAAGCAATAACTGAGAATAAAGTAATTGGTAAGCCGTGTCATCCGGTTCCCATTGCTACTGATTTTAACCCTTGCTGCCTTGCCTTCTGGAAGCTTTCCATCTTCTGCCTGACACAGAATTAACTATTTATCAGCCATTTTGCATTCGAAGTTTATTCCGCCAATAGAATTGCTAGCGCATGGGTGTGATTTACCTGTATGAAGGTTCATTAGGAAAAAGGGGTACTTATCTAAGTTGTATTACACGAGTGCACATGAATAATAAGCATTTAAAACACTATTAAAATACTAGTTATTGTAAATGGTTGACTCCTTGAATGATATCTGTGCACCTTCCTCCCCTGGTGTTGGCTTCACTGTACAGGTACTGTTCAACTTGTTCCGGCATTTTTTGACGAGGTATGATCTTGGCATCCCATCAACAAACATACTTAACTCATGAATGAAGGCATCACCCACTGCAAACTTGTCCATGAGAAACAACACTGTCTCAACTTTCTCTTCCTCGGACAAAGTCTCATATAGACTTGCCTTGGGGGATGGATTACTATTGAAGTATCCGATGACATGGGGGGAGTCAGGGGGATAGATGGTGGGGTTTCAATAGAATTTGTTGTTGGTGCTGTTTTGCGAGGTGTTGTTGATGAACCTTTGTCATCCTTCCAACGATATCACTTCCACTGCTATCTTTTGTATATATCAAGGCTCTCAAGCTGCAATTCGAACCGTTCAATTAAACCACAAAGCTTTTTTTGCCCTGTCGCCAAGGTCTTGAGCCGTCGTATTGCGTAGCTCTTTGACAGGCCTGATTGCTCCTTCGAAGTGTTGGGGTTCTTCGTTTCTCTTTCTAATCTCCTGATGTGCTTTCTCATGGCTCCATTCTCTTACTGAAGGCCTGAAACCTTTTTAACGATCTTATTATTCATCTCCTCAATTTCTTTGAACATTTTTTTCTTTTCTTCTCGTAGATCCTTTTTTCCTCCACTCATCAACCTCAACATTTAGATTTTCAAGGCGATTTTGAAGTTCTGTCAGTTTCTCTTTCGTTTGCTTAAATTCTAAATCCAGCTGAGCAACAGGTATTATATGACTGACCTTTATGCTGATTCTTGTCATAATTTCCATGTGTTTTTCACGTCCTTCTCTTGAACTATTTCTGTAACTTCTTCAACTTAATATTCATTTAATGGCAATGGACTTTATCCGATCTTCAATCGTTCCAGGTTTGATTTTTAGTGCCCCATCAGGAATGATGTCAATGTCACGTGGCTATGTAAGTTTATTATAAGTATATTGCTATGATTATGATTTTCAGGTACACTCGAATGTCTCCTGAGAGATTCGAGGTCCTTCTTTCTCTCGTTGGTCTGCCTATAACCAAAACGCCATGCAGATCGCGAAAGCCAGTACCGCCGGAGGTTAAGCTGATGTTGACACTAAGATACCGTGCTGCAGGAGATGACCAACAAACGCAGTCATTCTCTTATCTCGTGGGGAAAACAACTGTATCTAACGCGGTGAGGGAAACATGTAAAGCCATTTGGACTGTCGTAAGCAAAAAGATTACCTGAAAACACCAACCACTACCCAGGAGTGGCCTAATATTGCCCAAGAATTTGAGGATAAATGAAACTTTCCTCATTGTCTTGGTGCTATTGATGGGAAGCATATAATGATTGAGTGTCCAAAGAATGCTGGATCTGCTTGTTTCAATTACAAAAACTTCCATAGCATGGTTTTGCTTGCAATTTGTGATGCAAAATATTGCTTCTCATTTGTGGACATTAGTGCATATGGTGGCACAAATGATGCTAGTGTTTTGGGAAACTCTGTGTTTGGAAAAGTATTTGACACTAATCCGACTAGTCTTAATCTCCCACCCCCAACTATCCTTGACGATACGACCCTGCCTTATGTGTTACTTGGAGATGACATTTTCCCACTCAAGCCCTGGTTGATGTAGCCCTTCCCTGGATAAAACCTGGACGAACCCAAGCGCGTGCAAGGTGTGTGGTAGAAAATGCCTTTGGAATCTTAGCCGCTAAATGGAGGATCTTTTGAAAGCCAATCGGGGCTAATGTAGATCTTGTTGATTTAATTACACAAGCTACTGTTTGCCTTCACAATTATTTGAGTTTAACAAGAAAATGCTGGATACATTCCTACAGGTTTTATTGATAGCGATAGCAGCAGTGGAAATATTGTTACTGGTGATTGGAGGTGTGTTACTTGTGAGGATGAGGGTGGACTAGCAAGGCTTAACAGGGTTGGAGGGAACAGACACTCATTTGAGGCAAGCAATTTAAGGAATCAATTCAAGGACTATTTTAACAGTCCTGAAGGTCAGGTTTCCTTGCAGCTAAGTCATGTACGAAATTGCGGTTTAGTCCATGTATGATAAACATAATCAGGATTGTGCATGGGTGTAAACAATTGTGACAGAAAAAGATTTTGTGCACTGGTCAGTTGCACCTCCTAAAAAGCAGGGATTACATTTTAGTTTTTTTAAAATATAAGATATATAATGACAGGCCAGAGATGAAGGTGCATCCCATATGCGATACAGGAATTAAAATAGATATGGTTTTAATCAGCATTTGTCCGAAAATTATCCAAAGTCTGGATGGAGGCATTGCTATCACTAATGGATGCTTTTATTGTGTTAATTCACAATTCAATATTTGTATAATTGACAATAAAAAGTTTGTTGCTGTTTTAGATATATGTGTCATATTTACTATTTGTATTTTGGCAAGCATGCGTAACCACCATAACCCACCCATGCATGCTTGATTACTGTCTATTAGCTATATATGTTTTGAACAATAAGTTTGTTTGTTATTTTCAGCGTGATTAACAAATACAAAACTCGACCAACTCCAAAGGAAAAATATAGATATATAAAACAAAAAAAAATTTAAACTTGAAACACCAATCAATATCATATACAATATTAAGAGAAAAAAAATTATGGCACTAATAAAATTGCAGTATGCAAAGTTGTAAAACCTGACTGATGTCAGTGAATACCAATTACAAAGAATCGGTACATTTGTTTTACAATTAAGTGAAATACTGTTTAAATAGGATTATTAAGAAAACAATATCAATATTCAATATTCCTAGTAAAAGAAGAGAAATCAAGCAGAAATAAAATTATATGGGTTAATTGTCATTGTGCAGGAACTGTAGGTAGCTTGATGGTTCGCCACGTGGCATGAATCCGTGATCTACCAATGCCGAGCATTGCTTGGGTAGCTCATAGCTCATAGCTCCTGGTTGAAATGAGGCTTGATAGGGGGTTGATGCACATTCTGCTTGAAACAGCACCTATTCTATTTGCATTCTGGCAAAGTATTTTGCCTGATGTGGTAGGCACCTCAGTCGTGGCGCGAGACTTCTACAGAATAAACTGTCTTCGTTTCGTTTAGGACCTTCCTTTTGGCTGAATCCCCACTCGGGAGATTCTTCAGGCTCTCAGCTAATGTACTGGCGGTTTT
>JAOBYE010216434.1:0-17062 GCA_025403585.1 Parazoanthus swiftii | reverse complement strand
ATATCAAATAAAAAAAATAAACTAAAATAAAAATAAAAACCGCCCGCCCGACCATGAATTTTTAGCAGAAAGGATGCCAACCAACCAATTTTTTTTTTTTGGCCTAATAGAAAACCAAAGTTTTGGAACTATGGTAGCATGACAAATAAAATGTCAACTTCTACTTCTACTTTTTATAGTCGTACACTCTGCTCCGTCAAGCACTGGCTGGTTACAAAATCAATTTGGATCCAAAAGAATTCCTTAAAGGTATTTCTACAGTTTTTATATGCCTTTTAGCGTTAGTCTTACCTTAAGTTTTAAAGGATCTTGAATTTGATCTTTTGGTAATTGGTAGTACATGTGTATACATGTATGCGCGTGCTTGTGCTTATTGTGTTTAGATGCTATCTGTACTATATGAAGTATGGGTGATACTGTAACTTATTTAAGTACATGTGTTCTAACAATCCAGACAGAGCCATTTTCTGTTACAACCTTTCATCAGTTAAGTACTTTAAAAGAAACCGAAAAATGTACCTCAAACATTATTTGAAATTTTTCCAGAGTCAGCGTACTTTCCCTTTAAGCGTTGAAAAGATATGTTGTAGCTTTTACTAGTGATGTTTCTATTCGTACTTGCAATTATACCATGCTTTGAAAAATACAGCCAATCAGCGGCTATCATTGCCGTTGCATATTCTGCAGTATACAACGGGCAGTATCCACCCGACCTTCCCGTCATTACTTGCGCGCAACAGTTATGCTGGCATCGTGGCACAGTGGGATACTTTGGAAAATGTTACTTGTCACTGGCATTTTTTTCGCTGAAAGGCTCGTGTGTATACGGAAAATAAAAGTGACGTGTGGCATATTCCACAGTATCCCACTCGAAAACATTGCATAACTAGTATGTATGAACTACTACGTAAGATAGTATGTGTGTAGCTATTGATTGTCAATTGTTATGTTGTAAGTGGATCCCAACGGCTGGCCTGTGCTTCAGATAAGAGTGTTGAATGAGCTGATCTTTACAGCACGACGTCTTGGAGACCCCTCTCTCTCAGTCAGGTATGTTCTCAGATGTTGGAGAGGTTTTAACTTTTGACTTTTGCTAAATAGTTAGTATTTAATCAATTCGTATCACGATTTTGTCAGTTAATCCTCAATCTTTTGTTTAGCCATGTCTCGTTTCTGTTACACTCGATGCATGATCACCTGAGCGACACAGAGAAGAACGACCTTGCAGGTCTGCTGGATAAATTTGCCGCTGAGTGCAGCGGATCACCAAGATCCCCATTGGGCCTGGAGAATGACAGGATCAGAAAACAGGGTTTTCTTCCTCCTGTTAGTTTTACCAGGATGCCTCTTGTAAGGTTTGTAGCTAAATTCTCAACGTTCACCGGTAAATTTAGGTAACGACAGCACCAACACCATCAACAACAGCACAAACACCACCAACAACATCGACCGCCACGACCAACACCAACAACATCGTCACCGCCACGACCAACACCACCAACGACGACACAACCAACATCAACGACATCAACACCGCCACGGCCAACGCAAAAACAAAACATCAACATCAACAACAACAACAACAACATCATCAACAACAATACCAGCAACAACAACGACAAACCAAACGACAACAACAACACAACCAACAACATCAACACCACCACCAACAACACCAACAACACCATCAACAACACCACAGCTACCAAAAACAACAGTATACACCAACAATAACAACGATGATAACACCAACACCAGCAACAGTAATAATATAACAACACCAACAACACCACCACCACCACCACCAATAAACAAACAACAACAACCACCATTTAAGTTCATCTCAAAGCTGCTACAGATAATTGAAATAGAGATAGGTGTTGGATATCTAGAATAACTGTAGAGGATTGAACGAAACAGGTAGCCAGAAATATTGGGTAATTGGATTTGAGGAAAAAATCAAAAACAAAAAGTATTCAATTGATTTTAGGCACAATAGTATAGACAAATGTGAATGTATTATAGGAAGTTTGCTCTGACTTATTGGGTAGTTGCTACAAGTTTTCGTGAAATTACCTAAGAATGTCTAAAGGCCCGTTCATTCTAGCTTCTTTTGGTGCAACTTTTGTCGCAGTTTCCACAGCAATTTTTTTCTCACTACATGGCAATGTTAGACATTGATTGTGGTATTAAGTTAGTTGAAATCGACATAAATATTTTGTTTTTATTGTAGCTCTCTTTTGTTTTGTTTTTACGAATGTAGCAGAATGTATAGATGTGTTCTGTGATAGCAACAACGCCATCTCATATATTGAACTGGTTCACATTCTCAGTCATTTGCTGAAAGGGTCACTTTTTTCACTGCAATTTTTGTATGGTATTATTGTCAAAAACAAAGTTTGTCGTATGATTGCAGTAATGAAAATAAAGATTAAAACTGGGTGTCAGCTGCACCCTCCACCATCCTCCTCAGTGGTTCATCGATTCAGCGGTTTGTTTCTTTTTAACATATACTATTTACAGCAAACTGAACCTTCGTAGATACACAGTTTACTTTAAATGTTAAGTGTTGAACATCATTATCATAGTGCAGTTCGACATTTCGGAGACACATGCGTGCGTCGGGATAAAATGTAGTATTCATGAAACTTAACAAAGGAGCTGTAATAAATTCTCATCCCGCTTTATTGCGTTTCTTTGTTTAAGTTTCGTGAATATTACATTTTATCCCGACGCACGCATGTGTCTCTGAAATGTCGAACTGGCTTATTCGTAGTTGTCGCTGATCACAATGACTACAGATTCGTTTTCACAGTGTCAGCCTCGACTTGATGTTAAGTGTTCATAAATACATGTACCAGTGAGGGTATGAGCAGTTTATGGCTCTGTGTATCGTTAGGGGCTCGGATTTCTAATTGTTCTCGCTGGTATGTATTTATGTTCAACACCAAATCGAGACTAATGCTGTAGGAATGAGTCTATGGTCATTTCAGTCAGCGGTAGCTTGGGACACCAAACTGGACTGTTGCTTTTTAGGTGTTTTAAGGTACACTCCCTGGCGCCACACCTCAAACCTGTTGGAAAAAAGAGAGTAGCAGCGAGTCACGCTACGGGAGGGGTTTTTATTTTCTCGTCTTTGAGAGCGAGAGCAGAGAAAAGCAAAACTGCCAGGCGTAAGTCTTTGATTCTTCCACGTCTTGGTCTTACTTAACTAGAGAACTTAAGCACAGAACAATGGACTTAACTCGCCACTCTTGAAACTACAAAAGGATTGGGTTCTGTCTGCCCAAACGTTCCCAGAATGCAGTATACGAACGACTGTTTTAGACATTTCACCATCTTCCGAACGCTAGTTTTTTTTTCACAACGCGGTGACTTTACCTAATTTAAACAAAATATTGATAAGGAAAATTTTTTCCTACTCACATCACGGTTTGTACCTGCTAATGATTGTGTATCTTTCGTTCTTGAAAAATTAGCAGCTGTAGCAATTCTTCTGGGGCCGTTGGATTGGACAGTTCTCGTCCTATATTTTATTCCTGGAGTGATGATATGTAGATTGAGTGCAACCTTGCAGTTAGCCGCCTTTCCGTCGTCTTCTTAGGAAAACAGACCGTGAAAAGCTCAATGATTCTGGATGATTCTCAACGTGAATAACAAAGTACAAATCTTGCAATCTCCGTGCGGCTGCGAAATTATAGTTTCTGATTTTTCATGTTCACACACCTCCACTCAAAATTGCAAAGAGAAAGAAATGGGTTGTGTAACAGGAAAAAGGAAATCGTCAATTTTAAAACGCAGCAGTTATCTTTGTTGTCGTTTGCACATTCGCTGCTTAAGATCCCTATTGTCTCTCACGAAAGCTGCACGTAACACATCAAACGTTAAAACATAATAACGTAATAACTTCCCATTTGCACATACGTGTACCTGTGACCATAATTAATCGTACTTTTGTCGTAAAACTCAGAAATTGGCTTTGTTCATGGCCGGAACACAGAAACACAAGTTTCTAAGAACCCAGGCATGTGCAAAACCGTGAAAGAATTATTTCAAGGTCGATCGAGGTCATGATAAATTTCCCGGGTGTATATCCCTGGTTACTATTGGCTAGGAGACAATGGATGTCATTGTTTCATGTTCACACACCTTCACCCAAGGTGAAGTCGTGAAAGTGCCTTTTAACCCTCAGCAGGCCGTTGATTGAACCCGGGACCTCCTAATTGGTAGTCAGGGATCTTACCAACTCTGCTAACCTCACACACTGCACAAGCATGTTTTGTTAAGTGTTACTGTTATGCCCTCAGGTATCTTGTGGGTGGAGGGGGATCACGGTGAAGTGTCTTTAGAGGTTTATAACCCGATGCCCTTTGAGCTAAAGGTTGACAAGATGGTAAGTGAAGCTCCGTCATGACCATCTCAGTACACAGTTCATCTGCTAACTGGTAACTTCTAGAAATCCTGTGATACCAAATGTCTTTGTTTTCAAACACCTTTCATGAGTTTAAAAGTATCCAGTATATATTTGTTTTCGGACTCTCGAAAAATATTTTAAAATTTAAATAAAGTATTTTTTTTTCATAGATGATTGCAAATTCTAACTACGATTTGCTTGTATAAATCAAACGGTCATCGTCTTTTGGACCCCCACCCCAAAGGATTTTTCTGACCCCAAAGATTTGCCGATCGACCAATCGCGAAAATCGTTTCGGCAACTGTTACTAGGTAATGGGCAAATGTTGACCTTATCAGAAAATTATGTAACTAGGTTTTGTTTTCAGAGTTTAGAAAAAACTTGAAAAGTTGCTCTAAATGCCTTTTTTTATGTTTAAGCATCTAAAATAATGTATTGTCACAATGTGCAGGAAAAAAGCAACACCTTTGTGGCTGTTTAATAAAACAATAAGAGAGAAGTTTCACTTAAATGTTTTAATTGATATGTCCAGCATTGGTATTGTTGATTACTTGTGAAAAGCCCTGTTGTAAATGGAGTCTCTAACTCGTATAGCGACAAATGTTCCAGGTTTGAGCCCCTTCTTGTGACTTTTATATGTACAGGTTATGGTGTTATTTGATAGGATACGCTGATTCAGAAATACATATAAAGGGACTTTAGCTGTTTTACTGCAATTAAATGTTGAATACTGCCGCGTGGAGCCTTTGTTGAATCCTTGATTACAGGTTTGAGTTCATGGAAAGATCATGGGAAGTTTCTAAGGGGAACTATTCACAGTGGATGAACTCTATATGGCAAGACCTTAAGTTGTCCCATGTTAAATATTGCTTTCAGGTGCTTTACACAGAAGGAGTTGAATTTGAAGCCTTTCCAACGCGCCTGTCGTTGCCACCAAAGGGCGGACCACATTCTGTGATACTCCTTGGCACTCCCCACGGTGTTGGGCATCTGCTTGTCAGAGGTACTAAAGGCAACACTTAACTTTCCACTGAACATGGTGGTGAAACCTATCTTATAAAGAGCAAACGATGGATTGACAATATATTTCTATTTTATTTTCATCATAGTCGTCGTCATCGTCATTGTTATTATTATTATTATTATTAAAGTTTATTATTATAACTAATAATATTATTGTTATGTACAACAGTGTAATATCAAGCTATCGGTCAATCAGTCAATCCATCAATGTACTGAGTAGTCAACTTGGCCTTGTTTTCCAACAAAATGTCTCATATTTTTTTTCATTTGCCGAATTACCTAGGGGTGGCGAGCATCCTGTTTTAAAACGTAACTTTATTTTGCAAGTTTAGATGTATGTTCCAAATTAGAATAATTCCATAATAGAAACGGGATCTTTTACAGTGGGCTTACGTCAATTCAGCTTGCAGTTGCAGGTCCTTAATTGTGCCCATTTTACTATTTTGTAGAGGCTATACGATGAATAAACAAAACCAATCAGTCTCTTAGCTTTAACTGAGGAAAATCTGATTAGTTTCGTTTCGACTTAACCTGGCATACTCTGCCACACGAACAATTGGTTATATTATCTCAACAGAAAAACACTATTGCAGAGTTGCAAGTATCAAAATACATGTATGGTTTGTTTACAATTTTGTTTTGTTTTGCCTTTTTTCATTCCCACAATGCAATGAAACACGACTCAGCCTACTGTATGTAGATATTGTTTACAAAAGCATCGACAATTTTAGTCAACAACATCGCTTGAACATTTAGCACGGAGACTACTGTCAAAACTTAACACATTGAAAGTGTTGATACGTTAACAAGTTGTGTATATGATAAGAGCGCCATGAAACTTTAAAAGATTATGCATTTGGTGATTCTAATTAAAGAAGGATGTTGTGCTAAAATTACATGTACAAGTACCCCAACTTTCTGACCTTCTTGAGGGTTGTTCAAAGTGATAATAGAAACAAATGTAAGAAGCAAGTCCTGTTAAAGTACAAGACCACCAAATTTGCTTACTGTGTTTTTATTGAACAGCTGAGTTTAAAATATTCGTTGGGCAAATAGACCACTTTCATAATACTCCATGAATAAAAACTTCGAGTCGAGGCCAGTAGGGCCAAAATACAGCAAATGTATCAGAAATTGGAGCTTGACCTCGACTTGAAGTTATTGTTTATGGTCACTGGAGCAAATTATGAAAGTAGTGTATATGCCCAATTTTCACGAATTAAGGCATTATATCCTAAATTGATCTCCAATGCTGTTGGTAACTGCTGCAAGTCCTCAGCTCTGTAGAATTGTCCCAGGAGATGGCATTCCATATTTAGCAAGGAAATCCTGCTGATTCCTTACAATGGAGTTTTCCATACAGGTTACACTGTCAGCGTGTTTGGCACTGAGAGTACCTGCATCCTGAAAGAGGAAAATCTCGAGAACAAGGAGGATCTCCCGGTGACTGTGGAGGTGGTGCCATCCATGGCCCTTCTCCAGGTCAGCACTTCTCTACCCAAAGTCCGTTCCCAACCTATGGATCCTGAGGCTCCAGGCACCGCTCCGCTGGTCACTGCAATCACTCTGTACGCTGGCCAAAGGTAAGTTCATTCCAAATCCACGATTTCGATATTTTCTTAACAGCACTTGAAAGACCTTTAGGGTCCGTTCATTGTTTTATGTCAGGCAGGCTTGAGGGGACCAGCAAATGTAAAGGGGTGTATAATGTTTTCAGTAGCGAGAAGGGGGCCAAGGACAATTGTCGGTAAATAGAATTGGAGGTAGTGATTTATTTGGTAGCGAGGAGGTCATGCAGGTTTAGTTTCCAGCGGGGGTCACCAGGTTTTCTTAAAACTGCTTAAAAATCTTTCCGATCCCCCTGGCGTAAATCGTGAACAGTCCTTTAATTGGTTTTGCGTTTTTTAATGTCTTGAAAAACTTTGAATTTAGATCTTGGTCCTTTAAAGTCATTGAAAATAGCGCTTTAGATTGACTCAGTTTACAATCGTGTTTTGTTCCTCTATCGCCTTTTCTTACTCAAAGTGTCGATGCTGACAGCACGAAAAGCTGAAAACTGAAAATACGGGAAAAGGGTCATTTTTGAAAATCAGAAGGAGCTGCTAATATAGGTTTGGATATGATACATTGTAACTAACTAGTATGATACTAATAACTACTATCTCAACAGCACAAATGGTAAGATTACCCTTGAAAATGTTGGAAGCAAGCCTATTGAGGCTATCGAGATTTCTGTTGGCAGTGACAAGGGCGAAGGTAAGTAATGCGCTAGATATGTAGGTACATGTAGGTAGGTTAGGATAGATAGATGGATAGGCAGACAGACAGACAGACAGAAAGAAAGACGGACAGATGGACGGAACAATGGTCCGTCAGTTGGGCATACAAACGGACAGACAGGTAGATAGAGTTGATGATGCGCAACACACATTTTTAAGACGTTCTAAATCTTTACTGAGGTAGGCTGACAGCGCACGATGAAAAACTGGATTGTCGTATTCTAGTATGGACCTAATACATGTAATGTAGAACAATGCAAGCTTTTTCGGTGCTACTGGTTATAGCTTAATCTATCTTAGAAAACGCATAAGCGAGGGGGTAACCAGTAATGTTTGGTCGCTTAGCACAAATAAACAGATATACCATATAGATGTGGCAAATTAAAATGCTGTACAGATATCCCAAGTTAGTTTCTTCTGAGCGAAAGCCCTAGAAAGGAAATGGACCCATACGGAGAAAGAGAACAAAATCTCGGACTCCGGCGTGCTTCGAACCCACGACCTCCGGAACAGATCACCGTTGCTCTGCCAACTGAGCTACAAGGTCAGACGGGAGCTGCTCGTGGGTAATTTGGGATTTTTTTTCTCTTTCTCCATGTGGGCTCATTTCCTTTCAGAAGGAACTACTTGGGATATTTGTACAGCACTTTAACTTACAGCATTTACATTATATAACATTACTTAGTCTGGAGGAAGAAAACCAAATGGTGTTTGTGAATCGTCAGGTGCAGAGGAGCTCTTTAGCTTCGATAAGAAGGAGATCAATTCCTGCCTCCCTCTGGATCCCAGAAAGTCGGCCGAGATTACAGTTACCATCGTGGGTACTCAGCATCCTCCCGTGGGTTATGGAATGACTGATCGTCCTCGACGCCATGATCCGGAGGCGCCCTGGGGGTTGACTGGTGTGATTAAGTTCCGCTACAGCGCCGGCCCAATGGAGGACATGTTAGCGAGATGTGTGTTTATGACAATTGATGTGACCGTCGTCCCAAGCATTCACTGCACTGACTTCGAAGTGTGGCCGGTTAAGAGGTAATTTTATTTAAGAAATGGTTCATGCTTAGCGTGCGTTTATCGATTTCTGAGCATTTTTATTGGTTGAACGCGATCATGCGATTTAATAGACGCACGGGCGTGCGTCCATCGAGTTATAGATGCACGCTCCCGACATACAAAAAGCGCGCTAAAAATATACCAGCTATGTTCTAAATCTATTTATCTAGCATAGTTCGCAAGGGTTTCCCATCACGCGAATAGTGTAGTGCAGGTGCCAAGTATTTAAAACAAATGAAGTAAAGAGATGCAGTTACAAGTGCAAGTGTATAAAACTTAAATGAGTGAAATAAAAGTGAGATTAAAAAGGTTTGTGTCTAGGTAGGCGGCCATGGCAGATTTGAATGATTCACAAGTTTCCTGTTCAATAAGTTCTTTCGGCAGAGCGTTCTATTCCGTAACAGTTCTGTTGAAAAACTGTACTTGTAAGTATAAATTTTACTACCTAAGTTTATAAAACGTTTATGACGAAAAGAGCACGTGATTCGAGTTTTCTCAGTGTTTAATGTAATCTTGGATGGGAACTGGAATGGGAACTGGTGCCCAGCTTTGACCGTTAACAATTTTATGTATCATCGTCAAACACGACATTTGTCTTCTTTGCTGGAGAGATGGCCATGTGTGTACCGTAGCTGTGTCATTTTGGGAAAACTGACAAGTCAGCACCGTTCTTGTTTATCTCTTGTTTCCAGTGTACATTTTTAAACTTTTTCTAGTCAACGTCTTTAATATTTCGGATAGATCTCAAGTTTAAGCACTTTGGAAAGAGTATGCTTAGAACTTGGAAATTAAAACTCCACAGACAACTATTATATCGCTGAAATAAACGGCACTCACAGGCAAATCAGTAACTGATCATCAGTAAGATACCTAAAATGTGTGGAGTTCACAAGATTCTCAGGTTTCTAGAGTTGGTTTTGGAAACACCGGCTGTAATTTCAATACCATTGTTGATAAAGTTTTTACCTGTACATGTAAAAGTCACGAGCAAGAAGCTAAAAACGTTTGTCGTCATACGAGTTAGTGCGATGGTGTGGGTTCATATTAATTTTGTCTGATTAGCCCCTGAGCGCATGCTTTTTTGTTGTGCTTTTTAAAATGCGGCGAATACTCTACGAGCAGAGTTCTTTCATATCGCCACGAAAAGATATGTCTCTGTTGGCAAGGTAGCCACCAATGTAAAGTTGTGACAGATTTGATGCTTGAGTTTACTTAGCTCGGTTTCAAAGGCATTTCAGTTCCAGCAATGGGAGGTGATGGAAAAATTCCTTTCCTTTGTTTCTAAGGTACACTTGTCTCAGAAATTGCGAATCTGAGTCAAATACCAAGAATGCCACATTTTCTTACATTCTGTTTTTCCAGTTTACTTGTGCTACCGATACGTTGTGGAAACACGCAAATGTTCATATCGGTGTTCTTGATTTTCAGTGAGGAATCGATTTGTCTCCTTCTCTTTGATGCCGAAAACAAAACATCCAACGATATGGAACTCACCTACACTTTGCAAAAGGACAAGATGCAAGAATACGGTAAGAATACAACACAGTCTTTTTTTGGATGATTGATCGGATGTAAGACTTCCTTTCAAATGACTAAATTGAACGCATAAGTAAGAAAGGATGCACTCTAGTTCTTAGCTGATTGAGTGGTGTTACAGGGGTGCCAAGAAGTGTATACAGTTTTACATTTTAGGTTATTAAAACTGATCTTGGGGTTATTTTGAGTTTGTCTTGTTTTTGTTTTTTATAGCATTTTTGAAAAAATGTTAAAAGCGTTTTCAAATGTATAAAGCACAAGAACTTTTTGAACCTGATTGCGGTTTTTCATCTTTCGCCAGGAGACTATTTACAATGAGTTAGGTCTACCCTTGTTATCAATAGTTGTAAAATTTTCTCATTAGGGTTTATCAAATATAGTTTAGTAAGAATGAAGCTTTTGCATAAGGTGTCTTAATTTTCATAAATAGAAAGAAGTATTTTGACATATGTTTTTTAACACACACTCTTTCATCTAATTTATTATTCATACAAACAGGCATTCTTTCAAACTGAGGTTTTTTTTAAATTTTATTGCTCCTACAGTGGGAAACAGTGAGTTGAACAAGACCCTGGATGTTCTAAGTATTCAAGCAAACGATAGCAAGAAGTAAGTGCTGTCATGCATAAAGCAATGCTTAATAGTCTTCAGAGAAGTGAACTCAGATCTCTCCATTTCCACGTTAACCTTGGGAGTGAGTGGACTATTTTGGACTTCTGTCAAACAGTTACACTAACAGATTCGAAAGCCAGGAAACTTGTTTTCTTCCTAGAAACAGCTGGAATAGTCCACAAATGTTAGACTGACTCGTGAAGAAATTCAAGAAATAAAATAAAATACGATTTGGTAATTGTTAGAATCATTCGTGTTCCCTTTTTATGTTATAGGTGTCTTAACGTAACATTATAGATGTTTTCTTAGAATCATTAATTTTCTGAAGACTAAGTGCACTGTTCAAGCGAAATTTTTGTTTCTGTTGTCGGGTGTAACTTCAAAGTGCATCGGGGAAACGACTGGAAAATCTCAACAGAACCTGGATTTTCGAAGTTGCGAAGATGTACGAACCCAGTGTTAAATGTGTAGTGTCTGTAAAGGAAAATTAAACTAAACTACTGGTTATTAAAACTAATCTCTTCTAAGCAAGCTCTTTTGTCAACAGAGTTGCAGTGTGCTTACCGAGATTTGTTCTTCCTGTTATGGACAAGAATACGAAAACGGTAGGTTGTGCTGTGAAGTAGAGTGTAGAACAGTTGAACTGAAGCCTTCAAGTATGTAAAACGCTGCGTAATTCCAGTCGTAGAAGCCGCACGCTAAAACAGCCGGTAGAGTTGCACATTTCCCGTGCAACAAGTGACAGCATTTACGTTCATCGGCGGTGCATGTTTTTAAAATGTTTTCTTTTCTAAGCAGGGTTGCGAGACATGTCGAAAAAACGCCAACCAAGCTCACAAACTCGCAAAAACACAACACAGACAAAATTTAAGGGTTTTATCACACCCGATTTGCTTATCTCGCTTTTCTTCGTACACTGTGAAAGGTCAGTCGCATAATTTTTTGGTCGGAGAAAGTTACATTCTTTGTTTTTCATTCAACGTGTTTCCATGGCAACCTATTTCTGAGGGACATGTCAACGAAATGTTTCTTGAGTTGTTCTCGTAATTTATATTTGTTTTCTTTCTGTGAATTTGTAGCTTTCGATAATTAAAGTTCATTCCGACAGTTTTCCACTAAATTGAGTCGAGTAAGACCTTTACTGATGTCATAAAAATTCCAAGATGGCTATCAAGAAACCAAGATGATGGGTTTTGACTTCATGTGACGTCAAGTTTGACTTAATTTCTAACTATTGTATTTGCCATATTTTAATTAGCTAACACAGCAATTAAGCTATGGATAGCGCTAATGAGTTTTGGGCCGCGGACACTTTCAGCCTCCCCCCAAAATCAATCAATCAATCAATCAATCAATTAAACAATAAATCAACATAAATATAAACACAAATAAAAGACAAATAAGTATATGCAAAATAAAATCAGAAAAACTCCAAAAAAGCCCAAAGGGTAAAAAATTGTTTTGTTGCAAATGATCAAATGTTTTAAATATCATTTGTCTTTTTATAGTTGCATAAAGGTCTCAGTTCTTCATTAGTTTAATCGATGTGGCCTCAAATTGCAGTGACTGGTACCCACAGCACCAGGAAAATACTCGTTGTTGATGCAATCGACCTCACGTTTTCTTCTTGCTGACACAGAAACAAGTACCTTTTTTTAAAACAGATCAATACACCTCACTAAATTCGTCTGTTGGCATAAGAAAGTGATGATGAAAACTGTGAAGAGTTCGTGTCTTTGTGTAAACACTTCCTTTGCTAAATAAAATAGATAAAGGCGTATGGAGGAGGACTTCCTTTACTAACCACAGTGTTTTTCTTCTGGGGTACACTAAGTGGGAAAGCAGGTACACCTGGGTTGGAAGTCATCAAGCGCCGAAGGTGCAAGCATCTAGAGGGGTCTGGGGGCATCCCCCAGAACATTTTTGAAATTTAGAGTCCTGGAAAATGATGCAATTTTGTGCATTTGGGGACTTTAAAAAATTTGCCAGACGCCAGTGCTGGGGAAAGGCGGTACAGCTACGGGGGAAAGTCGGTACAATGTACCAGTGTACCGGCCTTAAGAAAAACACTGTAACCATGTTGCATTTTGTTTTGGTTCGCAGAATCCCCAAAACAGAGTGACTGAGTACAGCCAGACGATACAGCAGATGTTGAAGCTCGACTGGAGACTAGTATCCTTTGCCTTAGAACCGGAGATGAACTACACCAATGTAGTACCACATGGGTTCTTGCCTATCTATCTCAATTGTTTGGTGTCTCCTGGCCTTTCTCTTAGATCATCTTCCTACAATATATTTCAGGTACCCAAATTTAACACTAAGACAGATGGCGAAAGAGCTTTGGTGTTGCAGCTGTTAAGATTTTGAACAATCTACAAGTCCATACCAGAACTTCAGATAGTTTGTCCATTTTCGAACCTATATAATGTTAGCAACTAAATTAGTCTTTTAAAAACAGGTGTGTATGTATATCTTGCTGTGGATCACTTAGTTGAAGAGTGCTCTATACGCAAGGCGCGTGGCATAAACTATACTAAAAGATATAAATTGGATAAAACTAATGATACTACATGTACCACTGCTACTACTACTACTACTACTACTAGTAGTAATAATAATAATAATAATAATAATAATAGTAATAATAATAATAATAATAACAACAACAATATAATTGCAACAACAATAATAATAATGATAGTAATAATAATAATAGCATTGTTGTACATCTATATCGTCATTTCCCTAAGGTTCATTAGCGCTTTTCACGAAAATTTACAATCATTAAAGAACCAAAGATGAAAGTAAGCTCATGGGAAAAGTGCAGTAAAAGAAGGAAAGTTTTTGAAAGAGCCAAGGTGATTGTTAGCTGCCACTGACTGACTGACTGACTAACTTGGCTTTTATTTTTTTCACGCTACGAACTGAACTTTGTTTGTTTGTTTGTTTGTGTGTTTGGTTTTTGTTTGTTAGTTTGTTGTTGCTGTTGTTTTTCCCCTGGCTTTGTTTTTGTTTTAGTTTTTGTAACTCTAATAATGTTGTAGTTGTTAAAAAGATTTAAAAAAATTGTTGAATGAAAAAATGTACAGACTTTTACGTGTTGGGGGAAATCTTGAAGCGACTGCGCAAAGCGAAAGGAAACCAGTGCAGTTTTGTCAAGATAGGTGTCGTCGATCATGACCCTAAGTGACACAGCCAAACAGACCGGGTGGGTCGAAGGATCAGGAAAAATTTCGAAAAGAAAACTTGCATAACACAAAAATGTAAAGAAACGGTAAAGAAGGTTTAAACCTGTGATGGATAGTAAACTAAAACTAAACAATGAAACATCAAGCAATTTCTGTTGTGCAAAGGAAGAATACTGTAAACATCCCTTAACCAGGTGTAGCCTGCCTGCCAGGCGAGTGGTTCAGGAACACTGGATAACCTGCGTCTTACCGAGGAGATGGTAGAAGCTCTGAAGACGGAGCCTCTTGTGTTTGGTAAGTAGTTGTGGTGATTTACTGGTAGAGTTCATCAGCCGTTCTGCCCTCAAACCCCTTCTAAAAGCTTCCCTGGTGGTAGACTAGTTTAACTTACCTGCTATCATAAATAACACTACTGTGACAAGTCAGTAATAGTAACAATAGCTTTATTGGCATGACACATTTTACAAGTATTGCCAAAGCTTATATGTATAAAATAGTAAGTAAGAAATGTTTAAAGATATTACAAATATAGTAATAGTATACTAAATAGATACTAAAAAGAAATAGTGTATGTTGTACAACGTGTAATTGTTATACATTTTTTAACAGTCAATTATTGTTCTCATTTCAGCGCATTCAAACAAAAACTGTGCAATGGACCTAATAATATTGTTATCGGTATTTGAAAACATTTTCATGAGATGATCTACATTATTTTTTATAGCTAGTTTTTTGTTCAGAAGAGAGGATAATAATTTGTCTGTCTTATGGTGCGAGCAACTCCCCCCCCTCCCTTTCCCTGGCTCCTCCCCAGTTAGAACTTCATAACAGACACTTTCCAGAGCAATGCTAAGGGCGAAATTTATCCTCCTTCTGTCAGTGTTAAAATGATAAGTTTTAACTGTGATTTTATCCAGACGTACAGCTGGGCCAACAACCCCACAAGATTGACAGTCACGTCACTGTCACGTTAGGCACCGCTTTAGATGTCGCATTCACTGTCACCAACTGTAGTGGTAAGTAACCGTTGTCTGTTAATACGATATGAGAATGCCAGACTTAATGACTATCTGTGTTTATAAATGACAATTCTGAATCGTTTATGGTAGTTTGACTTCGCACTGTCACTAAGTTTGAGCCTGTCCCCAGTTACAAATGACGACGAACTATTTGCTGACTCGCCAATTTGTTAAAAAGTAGAAGTGGTCCATGTTCTTGAATCAGTGTAGGTTTCTGGGCAACTACCTACCTACCTACCCCTCCCCTAAACTTAAACCTTAACCTAAGCCCAACCTTCCAATGTACAAAATTCTTTCAGTATTCATGTATTTCTCAGCCACTATTTTGGCTTGAATTCTGCTTCGCCACCTTTCCTTGCTCACAGCTTTTGAGGGTGTTCCGCACACATAACGGAGTATCGGTTGCATTTAAAACTAGTATCAAGTATAAAAATCGATTTACTGTTTGTGTTTCGAGTTTATTTTGCAGCAGAAGCGGGTTATTCACCAAGGATTTTCACATTTTTCAAAAAGGTTTTTAGATATAAATAAAAATAATAAACAAAAATAGGAGCGGGCAGGCAAAAAGAAGGCGGGCGTGCACGGGAAATTAATAGTTTCTTTTTACTTGGCCTTATTTGTTATCTTTACAGACATACCTTATGGACCTTTGAGACTAAATGTGGAACCGTACCAAGACCACGATAATGGATGTCATTTGACTGAGCTCAATGGACAGGTGGCCTGGGTCGGAACATTACAATTATACATACCCAAGGTATTTTTAATACACCTTATACCAGTGTTGGCGCAGTGGTAAGATCTCTGCCTCCCAACCCAAAGGTCACCGGTTCGATCCCCGGCCTGGTCGATATTTGAATATTTGGTTGACCTTCTTTCCCGCTAAAGTTGACTCAGCTTTCCATCCTTCCGAGGTCGGTAAAATGAGTACCAGCATACATGGACCGCTTAGAAGCGGCTGCCAGTGGCGCCTATATATGCTTCCGGTCCGCTGGGGGTAAATGATCATTGTAAAGCGCCTTTGAATATGTATATAGAAAGGGAGCTATATAAATGCTTCACTTTACTTTTCACTTTACTAATGACATTTCCCCGCATAGGGTTTTTTAGTTTCATGTTTACACAAACAGTTATTAGATTAAAAATTTTCAAGAGAAACTTGTTTAGTTATTTGTTTTGTCTTACTTGCCGATGAAGAATAACAATGTCTCTTAAATCTTTTATTTCAAAACAGAACAAACTTACGGGTGTGCGGTTGTGTTTTTACCTTTTCACTTGCTAAAGTACCAAATGATTTGCTAAGTTATCATTGCACCTGTACGTGTCTCCACATGTTTGCTGTCAGTTGAGAGAACTTTGCATTTTATCTTAGAAGTGTTTGAGTGAAAGATTCATTTCCTAATTCTCGAACCTGATAAATCTGTTTATAGTTGTACTAATACTGACAGGAGAAATGAATGTTGATAAACTAAAAGGGTTAAACTGGAAAAATTATTGAAAAAGTGTGGCTAAAGTTTTTTCGCTGTTATAAAAATGATAAAAAAAATGAGCAACACCATGCGTATGGGCAAGCTAAAATTCCGAAGCAGCCCGCCATACCGCCCAAAACAAAGACTGCCAGTTTAATTGGGAAGCAACACTTAAGTTACACATTGGAAAACGAGAAAGTTTCTTGAAGCAATTTACACTGCAAATACAAAGCCCTTGCTGAATAAGCAAAACCAATGCTTAGAAGTGTTTCTCTTTCCAACGGGGATAACTGGTTTTAATCACTTGATCAATTACTGATAACAATAATATTAACAATATTGATTATGATAATAATGAAAATAATAATAATAATAATAACAATAATAACAATAAGTAAGGAGGGAAGGGATGGATATGAAGAGCATTAGAGAAGAAAGGCGTGAGAAATACCTAGCGAAGCCTCTGCAC
>JAOBYE010216323.1:0-17062 GCA_025403585.1 Parazoanthus swiftii | reverse complement strand
GCTAACCGGCTTTCGAGCAACCGAAACTAACTCTCGGTTAAATTTTAACCACTGGTTAGGCGATTTAACCATTGGTTTTAAAAGAGTTAACCAGCCTTCGAGCAACCGGGGCCTGATCAGCAATTCATTGTCAACATTCTTTGAAAACAGCGATTCAAAACAGTTATATAAAATCTGGCTAATTTTTGAAAGTGTTGGTCTCTTGATCATTTGCTAAAACGTCATTTAACCCATTTCAAAAGCTGCACATAATAATAGAAACTACTTACAGTTATTTGCTTAGCCGATTCATTCTGTAAACAATTCTTCATCTTTCCGAAAGTCGAGCAGCTTCGAGCCATTGAAGTCAGTTAGATTGGAGATTCACAGTTTAAAAGAGCATCAAAATGTTTACATCCCGTTGTCTGCAGGGTTATGTACTTTCGCATTTCATTTTAGAATCCAAGCTTTGTTGTTAAACAAACATTTTAGATGCTAAATTGAAGGGAAAATGCGGTAACTTCTAGCAAAATGTTGCAAGCGAGCGCGTACGCGACACAGCATGAAAAAGGTGGGAATTTTCCCGCCTTTTCCTGTTGACGGAACGCGCGTGGAGTAAACTGATTCAAACACTCAAGCTTGCGAGATTCATCCCTACTATGCGACTCAAGGAAAATCCATTGCCTGACGAGTGAATTCTAAAATTCGTGCAATATGATTTTACTCGTGACATTTAACGTGGAATACCCTCGTCAGGTACTGAATTTTCCTTGAATCGCATAGTAGGGATGAATCGCACATCGAGTTTGACCTGGATCGACCTTTGCTAAAATTTCGCGCGCGAGAAAGCCATTTCCCTGCGCTGTCAACCAACTGGCGAATCAAAGTTGAAATATCAGAACTTGCGATCAGTGAGTGACTGCAAGTTCGTTTCGACATCACTTTTACTGGACATCGTGGTGACAACGTGACTGTTTTAAAACATTTCTTTTTTCTGTTTTAATTCAATAATTTACACAATTCGTGTTGGAAGCCGAAAGAAAGGCAATTCTAAAGTACATAGTCTTCGATAAAGACGTAAATGTTATGAGGCACAAAACATGTGCAGCTTGACAGTGAGCATGCCCAAAGTTCAGTGAATGAAAAACAAGTGACAGAAACTACGTCAAGATTATGCTATCAGTTCAAGACGAAGTAAGTGTCATAGCGGCTTGAAAACATTCTAAAATATATTTACTGCAAAGAAGCAGTTCCAAATATCCAGCAGCTAAGATGATTCTGTGTTTCCCCTTGTTTAGCTTGTTTAGTTCAGTTCTTAAGATCGGCTCACACTGGAGTGCAAGTTGATGTTCACATTCACCGGCGAATTGAATACTGAAGTTTGCCCCAGTGAACAGTCCTCCTACAGCTCCAGCCAAAAACCCGGAGAAACTGCTGCCACTTACTGGGACACTGGGAACATTAACTGCAACTTGTCCAACCTGGCTGTTGGTTACGGAACTTGAGCTTGGCGGCTGGTTTGGCAGCTCTTTGAGAGGCGAACTTGTTGTTGTGGCACTGGAACTTGTACTTGGCTTAAACCCTGCCAGCTTGTTTGACATTCGTTTCTGCTGCTCCTTCGAGTTGTGGCTGTAGTTTGAAATTGTTGCAGGATCTGCGTGGCACGTCAACTCTGATATTTCGAGCGGATGAAACTGGCCGCGAAGGCTTTGATTGGCGGTTTTTCGTCCACTCGAATTGGTCAAGACGCAGTGACGGCCATTTTCTTCATCAGTGTGGAAAGAGTATTTCTTCCCACAGGAATGGGCTTGTACCAAATATCAGACTTTGCGTTGTCGATTGGTAAAAGGTAAAAATTACCCGGGACTTTGCCGTCTTTCGGTCGATGGCCAACGTACTCGATGAAGGCACGGTATGGGTCTTGTTCTCCACCATCAGTCTTCCAAGTTTTGTTGTAATACTTTCTCGCGCGTTTCGCTGAACTTTCTTCATCTCCTTGCCGGGTCTTGTTTGGCGTTTCTGGTACTCGATATACTCTTCAGTGACTGTAAAGTCACTCAGCTGACAATCGTGTTGTTATTTGAATTGCCCTCATGCCTAGATGAGTGATGTTATTCCGCCAAACCAGATTAAGAAGTTTTCTTGGCTTGTTCAATCCAATTGCTCCGGACTGCCACAGCCTCTCAATGTCTTCTTCTTCCAGAGGTTGAGCCGCGTTTGGTTTATTTCCAAAACCCTTTTTCTTCAGGTCTTTCTTTTTCATCGATAAGATGTTTGCCACTTCTTGGAACTCTTGACCAGATGTTTTCTCGATGTCAAAGTTGTCCGGTGCAGGAGGAGAGGGCCGCTCGAGGAAATATCGTCTGAGACCATTATGGTAGGTTTGAAGGGTTCCAGGCTCGTAGTCTTTGCCTTTGTGGTCTTTTGTTGTCTGCCGAATTTCCAAAAAAAAGTGTTTCAGCAGTTAAGGAGCTCCATTGCTTGAAATGGTGTCGAGGTCTAGCTCGTTGCCAAACTTTTCTTTGTGCCACGATTGAAACCGGCTTACTGCCATAGCAGTGCTCTTCTTGGCGGTGTTTCTCGCTTCCATTGAAGTTTTGCATTTCTTCTTCCGTGTAACAGACAATTGAAGTAAACTGCCTTTCGTTGCTTTCATTTTTTTCCCCGGACTAGTGGCCCAATTTCAGACATTTTTGTTTCTCGTTGATTTCGCCGGTTTCGTGTTTTCTTGAGTGTTGGTGGCTTCTTGAGTCGGTCGAGGAATTCAAACTTTTAACTCGAAACTTGGGAAACTTTCTCTTTTACTCTGTTCAAAAAGTTCCTTAAAAAGACTCTTCGACATTTACAATTAATTTCTTCAGAGCTTGTAACTCTACTAAAAAAAAAATAAGACTTTCACTCTTTGTTTACTCTCTTGTGCGGTCAACTAAAACGAACCAGTCTAGTTCACGCGCGAAAGTGTTGACGGGCCGGTTGAGTGCAATTCCACGCTGAATACGCACTAGTGCAATTCCATGTTTAATATCATAGGTGACAAATTACTCCTTAATTTTGGAGCGAAATTTCAGCGTTAATTCATAATTTCACATATGAAATTACAGTGTAAAAAATCCACTGGCGATTTTGAGTGTAACTTGTCACCTATGATATTAAAAGGTAACAAAATGGCAGACTCGTGAAATTAGAAAATAATTTCATTTGCGTTTTGTCAGAATTATAAAAATTTTGACAAAACGCGCGTAAAATTATTTCCTAATTTCACTCGTCACCATTTGATTACCCATACAAATACCTTATCGTCTATTCGGTTAATTGCGAGATTCATCCCTACTATGCGATCTAAGAAACGTGGAATTCCCTCGTCAGGCAATGGATTTTCCAATAAAATTCGGGTCCAAATTTACAGTTTAATTTGTCCTCTATGTTACTATAAATAAAACCCATGAAATTTATTTCAATCTGCGCTCTTTGGAACCTGAATTTGTTTTATAGGTTAGTTTTCAGAGGGCAATGATGTTTTCGACTTGGTTTTCGACTTTTAAATCAGTCTATTTTTCTCGCTAGGGATCTGTCGTCAAGCGGTTTGAAAGAAATACAGGTATCCTTTCTGAACAAGTTGTCAAACATCAGTTATCTGTAAGTGAACGTATCCTTTTTGTCATATTAATTTGCTGAAAATTACTTTTAGTTAGTAACGGATGATCTATGCTCTTGCATTTTCACCTTATCAGTATTTGTAGTGTAACGTAATACAAATATATCTGGTTTGTTTGTATATCTTTGTCTACAGCAACCTGGCAAACAACAGCTTAGAGGACATGAAAAATGACTCGTTCAGTGAGCTGAAACAGCTTCACACGCTGTAAGTCAGTGATTACTGAATATTTGATCCTTAGTCAAGAAACTGGTGGGTTCAAGTTTTGAACATGTGTACCAGACTATCTTTTGATAAGTTTATTTATCACGAAACCTCTTACTGACTTTTATCTCACGTGCATTTATTGTTCACTGTTCAGTGTTAAAATTAATCAAATATTCGTTTAAGTTTCGTTTAATTTTCCTATTTTATCACGTGACTAGAGGCAGGAGACCCCATGAGACTTTAAAGAAGACACACCCACATACGGCAATGTACCCCTCATAGCAGAGACTAGTTAACAACTATGTTCCTGTTCAAATAGTTTAATTGTACCCTAAAACTCAAGTAACTTAGTTGTAAATTCAACTGTAACAATGTCAAGAATGTGGAAAACTGTCTATTGACAGAATGGCTGTAGCAATGTCATTGTCCTCCATAATAAATTTGTCATAAAACTTCCCAAATGTGGATTCTGATTTCCAGCCAATCTTATCTAAGATTTTGTCCAGGGCCACTTCCTTCTATTTTGCTTTGGACGATGCAACTGCCCTTGTACTGTGTGACTGGAATATGCTTGTATTCACTCCAGAGCAGTCAAGTACTTGTTTCCCCCACCTTGAAACGGTGTCTCTGGAGACTGTTTTGTGAGGCCGAACAGTTGTCTTTCTTCCCCACGCAACTTCTCAGTTCTCGTAACGTATTCATGAAGCACAGTGATTGGGCACACTCGTTGGTCTTCTTGATACTCCTTTACAATGATTGGTTTACTTTGGCGACCTGGTCTACTAGTTTTCACATGGTCCACCAGCTGAAATCTGCACAGTGACTTGGACAAATTCATTCCATCTAAGTTCAACAAATGGACAGTCTGTCCACGCTGGCCAGTCACCAGTAACAACAGCATCAACAACTTCAGTGTCAAGTCCTTAAGGGACAAAATCTCTAACGGATCTAACGAAGAAAGATACCTGATAACTACTGACGCATCCAATATGCAGTCATATTTGGGTTTTGGTTTCCTAGTTTCATATATCTCTTTCATAAACCGTACTACAAACGTACTGCAGCCTTGAACTTTCACAATAACTGATAAAGCTGACCTAGCAGTGTAAATGGCACTCCGCCATGATGCCATGATGATTTCAGTGACTTCTCCAGAAAGTCAAAATTGTCTGAAGGAATCCCGGACAGCGGACAAACCATCGGATGTAACTTCTGGTGTAATGGATGTGGGTTTGGCCGGGATGGGTGTCGTATCAGATTTCTTGCTGGAGGTTTAACCCACGGTTGGCTGTAAAGCAGTGGAAGAACCAAGGGGAACCAAGGCTGTGTTGTCCAGAGAGGAACTATAAGGATTCCTTTGGCTTTGTCCTGAATTATCTTCTGCACACACCGTGAAACAAGGCTGAAGGGTGGAAATGGATAGAAAGCATAATTACTCCAGTTTATGGAGAATGCATCCACATGTGTACATCCTGGATCAGGTCTCCAAGCACAGTACCTATCAATGTAATGGCTGTTTCTAGAGCGTCCATTTTGAAGTGTTAATACTCTACATATTCATTGAATTGCTTGAGATTGAGTATTACACGATGAGAGCCATCTGGTTGTGATCTCAGAAAATATGAAGATATGAATTCCCCTGGTTCGGGGGAAGATACTTTAATAACTCCTTTATCAAAGAGCTTGTGGATCTCTCCCTCTACAGTTGTATGCTTTTGAACTCTATTTTTACCCCTTGGACAAAATCTAGAATTGTCCTATCAGTTGTAACTTCTCGTCAAGCAGGCAATGCATTTGCAAGTCGACCGGCTTTATAAACATGTTTGTTCTAACAAGCGCTAGGTAAATGATTTACATACCTTCGCCTTTGACGCTTCCGATCGAGGAGTCACTGACTTTGTTTGGAATATGCGTCCTTTTTTATTCTCGAGCTCGCACATCGGCTTTTGTACCAAAAATTTCTCCTTCCCTTTGAGTAGGGAGTGAACCGCTTATTTCTATAGCTGGACTGGGAGCTGGAGTAGTACGAACGTCCACTGGCGTAGCTTGCTGATTTCCCTCCACGAGTACCGTGGTTTGTGATACGCACTTTCTTCGTGAGCTTATTTGCCTCCGAGATGTCTTTTGTTAGTTTCGAAAGATCTCCAAATAGGTAATCTGAGTTGCCAGTAACTGTAGTACTGCTGCAAAGAGCAGCGTAATCTCTGTGAAGGTCTTTCTTCATGGCCTGTCGCCTCATGACATTCATGTCATGATAATTTTGAAAATCAAGGGCAATGGCGTCAGTCAGATGAGTGACGAGCTTGTTATTCTGAGGCTGGTTTTGCTGCGCCAGCACGATATTGGTGGCTCTGATTATGGCGGTTATGGAAGCCTAGAGGGAGTTCTGTGTTTTCTGGTACTTGGAGTCCTGTGTCCTCACTAGGGCCGCAAGTTGATTCCATATCAATGGGTTGACACGTGGTGTTCGCAGACCCTCGACGTTGACCGGTCTTGGGTATTTCTGTACCTTCAACTGAGTTTTCTCTTCCGACAGTTTTTCCTTCATCAAACTCGCGACAGTACCAACCAGGCCGTCATTCACCTAACCTCCGGTTTGCTCTCTCACGTCTGTTAAGCGTTTTTGCTTGGCTAACCGCGTTAGCTTTGTAATAATTTTCCAAGAAAAAAAATTTCAATCTTCTTGATTCAGCGCAAGATGTGCAATTATTTGGCGCATACGCGGTGCTATCTCATTGGGTCTCCTGCCTCTAGTCACGTGATAGAATTGTCCGCATTTAGTCACTTTTTAGCTAAAAATTAAAATTTCGAGGTCAACCTACAAATTGTGTGATTTATTGTGATGACGTCTTCAGTTGTGACGTCACCTAATTAGTGTCAAATGATGTGTTAGCAAACAAAGAACAGTTGTACCAAAACGTTTTTTATATTCGGTCAAGGAAGAAAAATTTACCCCCCCCCCCCAACCAGTTGAGGCTTCTAGGGTTAAAGACAACCTTGCGTAAGACAACTTAAAAAACGAAATAATGACATGCTTTTTATGTTCAAGTTCATGAAAACCAGAAACGATAGGCCGTGGAAAACCGAAAAATGTCTTCTTTTTTATTTTTTATCGATGAACTTAATTGAAGAGGCTGAGAGAAAGAGTACACAATTGCATTTGTGTCTCTGTAATTTATCAGCACTTATTTTACATTTTTGAAACTTGCGTATCACTTTCCTTTCTCAATATAATTATCCTTGAAAGATCAGTTAGAGTAAAGTGTTTGTGCTTGTTGTTGCAGGGATCTTTCATACAGCAGATTGCGGTCTCTCGGTAAAGGATTATCAAAATTGGAGAACCTGTTTGTGAAGCAGGCATACCTCGCCTCATACATCTTTGGGCGCGAATTGTTGTCTCTTCCAAGGATAAAATTCATCGGAGGTATAACATGCGGGAGATGCGAATGCAATATCACCCGGGATGCCCGGGGTAATCAAACACACCCAAGATTCTCATCGCTAGATTTGTGTGATAATCAAAGTCAGGCCGAGTCTTTTTGCAAGCATCTCAAACCCGGATTCACTTTCACGTTACAATTTCACTGTCCGCCTTTTCCTCTTCCATATATTTTATACTTAATAATACCTCAACGTTTCTTTCATTGTCTGTACCCACTCGCAAGTGTTGGTCTTCTCCTCAACTTAGGTGTCATCTCTCTTGTATCCACATCAAAGTATCTCCGTAAATCGCCCACGATGTTCCTATTACTGATTATGGCCGTTTGCGACCTCTTTATGGGTCTCTGGTCTATCCTTACAGCTACATTTAATGTACGTGATGCCAGCTATGGGTTTGTTCTTAACTATTTCCTCTTGCCCGCATATCCGACTGCCTTTGAGCTCATGTGTCCATATATGACCTTCCTCTTTGGTGTAGTGCAGTTCACATCGGTGATGACTTCATTTTTTTTGAGTATTGAACGGTACTTAGTTATCGTGTATTCCATGAATCCTGGAGTGCGACTGACCAGACGACTTGCAGCCGTATGTGTTTGTACCACTTGGTGTTTCGCTATCGCTTATAATGCTTATGCTGTGTTCTTTGTAAGTCGTGAAATGCGACAAGAAAACTTGGATGACAGTGTTGGTCTGTGCACAGCATCAGGTAACCGCATCGCACTAGAACATAAGGGTCATTCTGGTAGCATACCGTTGTCTGTCTTTCTTGGTTTCTTTTACATTCTCATCTTTCTCTGCACAATACCGCTGTACATCCACATGTTTATCGTGGTCAGGAAATCCAGCACCCAAACGGGTGTCAAGCGGGAGGGAGCTCTTGCAAGGAAGCTGGCCCTCCTTGTACTTACAAACCTTTGGTTAAGTATCATTCCTTTGTCGCTTGGGCCTATCTTCAGCAACAAGAAACTAGAAATTTATTTTCGATCAATTTTTGGAATGAAGAACAACCTCGTCAAAAACAAAGCCTTCGTCCTCGGCTCCGTGTGGGTACCAGTCCTCCTCCTGTGTCTGAACTGCTGCCTCAATCCATTCCTCTTTGCGTTCAGACACTACCTTTTCAAGCGACACTTTCGCAAAACTGTTCAGGCGATTCTTCAAAAGTGTCGCAAGGAACAGTCTCCACCTTCTGGCCAGCAAGTTAAGAGGCAAGGCGGTAACAATAAAGCGCGAGAGGAAGAGACAGCCCTCTAGCACACAGGCATACGAAGATTACTTTTTCGGGTGTTTTGGGTCAACTTTAAATCAACCGATCCATAAGACAATATATGGGAATTCGTTGGATTTCTCAAAATGGTAGAACTAGAATGAGTGATGAAATAGACTTGACTTCTCATACTTTTTTCGTTTGCTAGGGTAAACTTGTGCGTTCCATGCATTTTTGAGTCTTTTCGAGTTTGAACGAACTTGGAATTTCCACAAAAAGTCTTATGAGTCACGCTTTTCGACAAAAAGTCTTGTGAATCATGCTTTTCTACAAAAAGCTAAACTGTAGGCTTAAGGTTATTTGACGCCCCCCACAATTGTTTGAAAGGCTCAGATGAAAGCTGGTAATTTGGCATGAAAGCAACTTTGACCTTGTTAGTTACTTTCCATAAAAACAGTTAGATTTTAGTTGTTCTAATTGGCCGCAACCTTTGCCGCCACCTTGAAATTTTCGAAAACTTTATTTCTAAATATTAGTAAATTTGCAGCAAATTTTCTTGAAGTTTGCAGAAAATATGTATATATATATATAGGTTTAAATAGGTAAATATTCAAAACGAAAAATAAATAATTGAAAATAGAACAATCTTTGTAAAAAAAATTGTTTCTTGGATTCAAACTTTGATATGCATAATCAACTTTGCATAAATTACAAATGATGACATGATGACGTCATCTAATAAACGTTTTCATTGAACTACGAGTACTGCAAGTTTCATTTTAATTGCTGCATTACTTCAGATTTTAGTTGGGAAAATCCTTTGGGGAGTTCTTAGGACCCACCTCGCAAAACGTTAAGGGTTAATTTTTCTGTGTCAGGATAAAACTCGATTCTCGAGTGGTTCTCAAAGCTATCGCTAACTGATCTTGAATAGCAGTAACAACTTAGTGTACCCGTTGTTGATTCTAATTGTCAGGGATATTTACATATCTACTGCTGGCTGTTCTTGCAAGGGATTAGAGCAAAACATATGAATTTGCTAAACTGTTTAGGAATAGTTACAAATGCAAACTTGAGTTCGTATAAATGATTTGTTGGAACAGTTGTAGTGTATCGTTCTAAAGCCCAAGTTTGTACATCTGTAACACACCTGATTCAAGAAAGGTTGTTCTTTAAAAAAAAAAATAAATCATGAAAGACACGACCTTGTTGAATCCTGAGAAAGTTAATTTCTGAGCAGTGGAGTACTAATTAGTCTGTGTGTAATCCGCAGGTTTTTCTTACTCTACACGTGCAATGCACCGTCAACACGGTTGTGTTTTCGTTTGAAAAAAGGAGACATTTCGAATAGTTTTGGCCTTTTATCGACACTAAAACGCTCAAAAACGTCCTCGAAAACGTAGCAATCCAAAATTGCTCCCAAAAGTGAAGACATTTGAAAACGGATCACTATCATTTTAGAAACGGAGTAACACATTATTTTAGGCTAACTCCAGTTTACTCCGAAACTAAAGTTACTTCTTTATGTACCTTCACAAGAGGTGGAGTAAATCAGAGTACGCCAGTTTATTCCGAGAAAAGGTTTTGCGTGTTTTCGTTTGTTTGTTTTTGTTTGTTCTTTTTTTGCTCTAGCTTGTGCTTTAATTTCGGCAGTGCGTTCGTGAATGGTTGGTTAAAACAAAACTCTCCAATTGCAACACGCCAACTGGTCACTTAACCAGGTTGGCATAGTATATCCAGCATCGAGGTTTTGGATTTTGTTCGATTCTCACTTAATTTCTACTCTTGTTTACTCGAAAAGGGTAACTTTTTGAAGTAGACCAAAAAACGTGTCCTTAGTGTTGAGGTCGAAAACGCAGCCTTTTGAAAACGCCGACGTCACTCGCTTCGCGTACGCTCTGATTAAGTCCTTGTGTTTCTTTCAGACTTGCGCCTAACAACAAATAACAAAACTGGTCCATGCTTTAGCGTGCGTCTATCGAATTATGGAAATATGGAAGCGTTTAAATGGCACGATGCGAAGCCGAGTGCTTTTCTAGCTCCCAACTTCACAACATTAGAACATTGCTTCTGCCACTTTAAGCAGTGTTTATAAGAAAAAATACACGTAAGCTGATAACGTACAAAATTCTACGATCACCGTTGCTCTAACAACTGAGCTACAAGGCAAGATGGGAGCTGGTCGTGGGTAATCTGATGGGAGCTGGTCGTTGGCCGTGTGGGCTCATTTCCTTTCTAGGGCTTTCGCTCAGAAGGTATCACTTGGGATATTTGTAGAGCACTCTATCTTATCACATTTATATCATTATATCTGTTTGTTAGTGCTCAGTGGCGAAATCGTACTGGTTACCCCCTCACTTCATTTACCATCTTAATTACCCACGAGCAGCTCCCATCTGGCCTTGTAGCTCAGTTGGTAGAGCAACGGTGATCTGTTCCGGAGGTCGTGGGTTCGATTCCCGTCGGGGTCAGAGAGTTTTTCTCTTTCTCCGTGTGGGCCCATTTCCTTTGTAGGGCTTTCGTTCGGAAGGTATTACTGCGGTATTTGTAGATCGAACACTTTATCTTATCACCTTTATATCATTACCGGTATATTGTTTGTTAGTGCTCAGCGGCCTAACCTTACTGGTTACCCCCTCACCTAATTAAAAGTGGCAGTGTTTACTCCGCTTTTATTTATTTAGTATACAATTTTGCGATCGTCGATGAAAATAACCAGCTGGTGTGCATCACACGGGATCTTTCTTCGCATATTGTGAACAGTACTCGAGCCTTACTTGCGCCATGGCTAAAAGCCTTTTTTCTACGAAACGTAAATTAACTAATATTTATTTAGTTGATGACTCAAAAGTGGTACAGTGGCGTGCTTGAAATATTTTTTTTGTTTGAGCTATCGATATTATAAATCTCACAGAATACTCGAGGTTAATTGTTTCTTCTACTTGTGATTTACATGCTTGTTCATTTGGCGATGAGTTTCGCGACTTGTTTCGAGTTTACATTTAACTAGTTTTTTGTGCTTAAAGGCATTCTTTGTGAAAAACGAGATCGTCTAAAAATTTCGTATATAGTAACGTATTCGTTTCCTATTACTAAATATAGAAGGATTTTTGCACTGTATTTCTTAAAGAAAAAGAACAGTCCTAAAGTGTAGGCTCAAAGTCGCTGATGACCATGACGTGCATAAAGAACTAGTTTCAGAAGATGCATGGCCTATTTGTCTCAAGGTGGTATATTAAAATAAATTCGTGACCAAAAACTAACTAATTAATAACAGAATTTTTGAAATATAAAAAAAAACAGACAGTTTACTTTGAACATTTTTTGTAGCTTTGTATTCTGGATCTACCGTTGTTGTGTACAAACTCATTTATTCAAAAAAACTGGTGCTTTTTGATAAGCATCTCATCCTTAAATTAAAAGTATTTTGAATGTCACTTTTCCACATGCAGTAGCGAACAAGCTTTTATCAACAACACCTGCATGTATGTTTAAACAAAACTATGAACGATTTGTATAAAAATTTACCTCAGCATAGCACATAAATTTTTCAACTTTTATTATGGTGGACTTCATGACAATTTGTCAAATGTTTTCGCGTTTTAATCGTAACTTTGTATTCATGCTTTAATATTTTTTTTTGTTTTAAGTGTTCGATTAGTGATTTTCAATTTTTTTTCTATCCGTTGTTGTTATTCTGTATTCCAACCCCGAACATGGGAGGCTTCGCAGAGGGTCTGATGTGAAGAAAGATTAACATAACACTTGGAGTTAGTAAATTGACTTTGTTTGACGTTTCTGCCCTGTCTGCCGCCGCCCTGGTTTGAGATCAAGATTTTTGAAGGACGTTTGGAGATAAGTATTACCTTTTCTTGTGAAACATACATTTTTAAACATCATACCCCCGCAGGATACAAGGATAAGTTATTGACAGGTCTAATCTCTGTCTGGCTGTTTAACGTACAAATTACCAAGCATATGATTAATTAACAGAAAGGTTGTTCGTGTTTCTAAAATTAAGAACTTGGCACAAAATTTAAGGTCTGTGTGGAAAGCACTGGAAGACAAGAAGGGATAACTCTTACTATCAGGTATGAGCAAGAGACTTTTTTAATAATAGTTTTCCATTGTTTGAAAGTATAACCATGTTTGGGTTATTTTATACTTTAAAGATATTTAAGCAATTTTATAAAAATAAGTCGCGGTCCGATCAAAGATGCAAGCAATTATCTTCGTAAAAGTAAAAAAAATATTGATTTTAATTGGCTGTACCAACAAACATAACAAGGATTACAAGTGATAATGATTGTAGCTTGACTAAAATATGCGATGAATAAAGTGGAGAGTCGTGTGACAGAAACTGAACATCATTCACTCACGCTTTAACCGAGATATATTTCGACAGTAAAAGGAAAGCGCGGCAAAGATGAGATAAAAATACACTTTGTGTTGAGTTCTCCTCTGAGTAGAGAAAATCCGTTTGGGTTAATTCTGCATTTAAGATGCATGTGATGATAATGAATATGATTACAACGCTGCTGCTGATAATGATAATGCTTAAAAACGACAGATATAATAGAATACAAGCCCTGTTTGTAGCGTATCTTGTATTACGTTTTCTCTTGTTTTGCATGGTATTTTACTTTTAATAACGGATGTGTTGCTGGTACCACTGAAAATGATATCGACTTTAACCTGAAATTTTTTTTATAATTTTATTTCGTCGTGAAATTCGCAGAAATATGTCATTCGCATCAAAACTACCGCCAACTTTTCTAAGGCATTCGGTCAAATATCTGAAAAACTGTAATGATTTGGAATATTGAGAAAAACAGTGTTGGGATTATCAAAATGGAAATGACCAGCTGACGCAATGTAGCACATTTTCCAACTTTATGATGGTGGACCTCATTTTGGTCACAGTTTCGTTGCTCTTTTTACGTTCTAATCATAACTGTTTATTCATGTTTTAGTATATTTTTTCGTCTCAGGCCTATTAGGGCGTGGGACAAGAATTTGAAAAGACCCCCAGCAATGATTTATTCAGATTTATTCAGTCTATTGTTTTGAAAATGTTTGGTAGCAGTCGGAGTTTCCTAATCTTTACGAAGAGTGTCCTTTAAAACGCCCGCTTTTTGCAGTACCGGATATTAACTTTGACACCATTCATTTAAACAAAGCGAAGGGTGATCGTGAAAAAAAGAATCGCAATATATGCAAATCATGAACGCTTAGCTTTGCCGCGCTATTTACCAGCTTATAGTTAACTGCGCTTTACATAGAGACTTTGTTGTTATAACGTTTCAGTTCACTTCTTTTCCAGAAAAAGAAAGAAAAAGATAGTGAATACATAGTTTAATTGCTACTACGCGAAATACTCGGTTCAGAGCGGAATGAAACTGTCGACAGCAGGAAATAAAACAACTGACAACGTATTGCTTTTAAACCTTAAAAAGATTGCAAACAATTATCCCAGTTGATTTTACATCCAACTTAAGAGACGCGAGAACTCTGCGCAGAGTTGCATTTGAAACGAGTTAGGTTTCCATGTCGTAAGATATGTGTATCGCACGGCATTGTGCATACTACCCACAAAGGGCTGGTATTTACATGAGAGGGGGCCGTAAAGTTAGTACCGAGCTGAAATTTTTCTGAGATTAAAATTTTTTTTTATCCGCCAGCTTCATTCTAGTACGGTTCGATCCCAAGACTGAAACTCATATCTCCATGGACGAACTTCTTTTCGCCAACCATTTTATTTCTTCCCGCGAGTTTAGTCGCTTCAGTTAAAACCTGCAGTCTTGACATATGACCTGTCTACAGTGTAGAACTAAAACTAAGATACTAAAAACGCAAACCAACAAACACTGAGAGGTACTGTGAAACATTTCGGGAGAAGAGAGTTGAAACAAAAGCAGAACCAAATATTGTTAACATAATCATTATTGCAAAAGTTTGCGTTTTATCTTTTTTCTCCTACTGGATAAAAACTAGTTTCCCGGAGAATGTTAAATAGTTGGCGCTTCTTATTTTGTTCAAATATATTGCCAGATTAATATACTCAGTCCGTTCTAATTGTTTTCTATATCTGACACACAGTAGTCAGCACTGTAAATGTCATACACTTGGAAATAAATCAAGAGTTTAGATATTTACTGGGTAAATTAGTCTTACTGAGATATTTCGAGGACTTCAGCGTCAAGTGTTCTAAAACAGTGTTATTAGAATCTTACACGTAGCCGCTTACAGTATTACCGGGATATAATTGTATATAGTTTACACAAAAGCAGAATTTAGCTCCTGTATCGCCATACATTCAGTTGGTTTTAGTCTCGAGTGATTTATGAAAGGATTATTATCAGTGTTGATGTACACGCAGTTCAGTCCAGTGGCCGACTGAAAATTAAACCCCGCATGTGAGCGGTGCAGCAAGTGCATTACAAACTAGTCGTACTTTGCAGTTAAGTCTGTATGTTATTTTCCGCAGGCTTTTTCTTAGCATGTTCTCGGTTAAATTTTGGTCTTTTAACGGCCTCAAGTACAGAAAAGAAAGCATGATATTTTACCACCATTATTTTGATATTGAATTCCTGGCAAAAGTGTTTGGCACGGGCGGAGTGTAATACAGTAAAGGCCCTTATTGATTGTGCTAGCATAATTTTTGGCACAGTTTGGAAAAACAGTGTTTTTTTGACGAAATCAAATCTGGTTATCTTGAAGCTGTTCAAACCCGAGAACTGGGCGTTGAAGTACTCGATGTGTTTGTCAAGGCATCGTATCTTGAACCTTGTCGCACTTTCATTCTCTTCCCGTTTCATGGAACTTGTTTTGGCCTTCGCGGTCTTTACTGCAACCCGCGCAAAGCCACAGCTGAAAGTTTCAGCCATGGCACAAAAGCCAAGAAAACTATTTACAAAATCTATTTACAGAAAAGCTACATACAAATTCTATAAGAAACGAAAGTGAAGAAAATACTAAATGTAAAATTAACTAAAAATGTGAAATCTATTTGAGGACGATCGGATGGCAGTGTATTTTGCAAATGAGTCGTAGTCTAGTAAATGGTTTGAACCCAGGAGTATCAGTGTTTCGTGTGGTGTGATCGTTCGGGTGAGAGTAGTTCTCAGAAGAACTGTTTTTGGTGACTGACGTTTCGACTACCTGTGCGGAAGTCATCTTCAGAGTCAAGTGAAAAGTTGTAGTCAGTCGTAGTCGTTGAAAATGACTCCCACTGCCGGTGTTTGTAAAGAGTCTTACACAAAACGACAATAGAATGAATTATCTTAACTCGCACTTTAAGCGTTTGTGGCATAATTATGAAACAAAATCAGTTACGCATGGAAAACGTAATGTATTGCAAAAATTTAGAATGAAGCCATGCTCTGCAAATTTTTGTAGTTCTTTTAAAAAAAAATGAAGGGTAGCGGATTAGTCAAAGTTTTCTTCAGTAACTCGTTATCATTCGCGAGATTAGTGTTAACACAGAAATGAAACTTTTGACCTTCCCGGACATTGTAAAGCTTTGCATATAGAATAAACCGAGATGGATGACGACTCTCAATCAGGTTTTTCTTTTAAGCGTCGATCGAAGGGTTTCAAATTTCCCGGGTAATTATAGCCGCGACAGTTTGAATAAAGTTTGTTCCATTGATCGGGCGTTATAATCTGTTTATATAGTCGCATCCGGTGCAAAAAGACCGACCTTCCTAATTAGAATACTAATGAGATATGGTAATCAAACACGAAGGAAGGACAGCTAACTTCGGCAGCACTCGGGGAAGAGACATCTTCATGAAGTAAAAATTGCTTTGGAGGGGTGGAAAACTAATATGCGACAATTTTTGGTAACAACAGAGAAGTAGCTGCGAACTAACAGAATCAAACTGGAACGGATGGATTTATTCAATTCGACTTGAGTTATTACGCTTCAAACTCGTCAAAAAGCAAAACTTTGACTTCAAATCCAAGAATCACAAAAAGTACACCGAGAAGAAAACCATTCCAGTTTGTTTCATATATTTCGACATCCTGACGATCAAACAAGCCTCTCATACACCGTTGGAAAGCCAAAAATACATACCTCCCGAGCCTTTGAAAAAGAGTACTATAACTCGCCCTAAAAGATGCCACTGATAGTCGACATACTATCAAACGCAAAAAAATTGCACACCAGAATTTAGAGTATATTTTTCTGCTTATTTTGGTTGTTAAATCATGAAAATCCGTCAAGCGATTGCAGAGAAATTGTAAAAAAACTGTTTTAGGGCCGCATCACGTAAATGACCCAGCCTGAGTTCTTCATTAAACGTTCGATTAGTCAATTTTTATTTATTTATTTATTTTTTCTGTATTCCAACCCCGATCACGGAAGTCTTCGCAGCGGAAAGTTTGATTTCGAGCATGGCTAACATAACGCAGAAAATTAGTACGAGTAATCAAATGGTGACGAGTGAAATTAGGTTTGTCCTTTAGGCGAGGGAAATTACTAGAATTTTGACAAAACGCAAGTGAAATTATTTTCTAATTTCACGAGTCTGCCGTTTGGTTACCTTTTAATATCATGGGTGACAAATTAC
>JAOBYE010216212.1:0-10252 GCA_025403585.1 Parazoanthus swiftii | reverse complement strand
CAAATCGTGGTATGTGGACAAGTTTGGAGTTAATCAAGGATAAAATTAAGAAAGGTACACAGAAAGAATATTTGGTATAAAATTTGATTATTTTGCATCATGTTTGTGTAATTAGCAAGCTCGTAGGCAGGGGGGTGCATACACACCCCCACGGACCCAAAAAGGTCTGCATTTGGAGGTTTAAGAAGACAATAAAGAAGCCCAAATAGGTTTGTCATAATAGTTGGGGCTACCATAAATTGAAAGGACTAAAAAAAAGGCCATAAGTGTGTTCTTCCCATAAATTTGGCTTTTAAGAGTCCAAGTTTACAAAATCTGCACCCCCCCCCCCCCCACAAAAATCCTGCCTATTGGCCTGGTGAATTATTTACAAGTCTCAGTTCAGCAAGGTGTGCCAGCCTGTCTGATGAAGATTTTGTGGCCAACCACTCATTACCTGCCAGTACCATCAGCCAACTGGAGTGACCATGGCCGACAACAGCTAATGTCCATGAGCTAGGTTAAGAACCCATCATGGCTGAGTATGACTAGCCTCCTCCGCAGGCAACTTTCAAGTGAAATATGAAGCAGGTAAGGTGAATGATGGCTATTATAGGCTAATGTATGGCTAATAAGGGTGAAGGAGATTAGGGCGAAAAAAAGAGGAATGCAAAGAGGAGGGGGGGGGGTCACCTCAGTCCCCAACTCGCGGCCCTTCTGCTCCTTCCTTCCTTCACCATTATTAGCCATACATCAGCCTACAATAGCCCTCATTCACCTTAACTGCTTCATATTTCACTTTAGAGCTGCCTGTGGAGGACTTAGAACTGACCAGCAAAATTGCTGAAAAATGGCAAGAACTTATTGGCTGAGCAAGGCCAAAATTATGGAAATCCTTGACAAACTTTTGTCAGCAATTGTAGCTATGAATAGTATAGGCCCCTTATTCCCCAATAGAGGACGTATGTATGTGACCAGGGCAACACATCCCAGGCTATTTAGTGGCATCATCCCAATTTGTACATGTAATTTTACAGTGTTGGCAGGTGTAAAACCCTTGTCTTTGTTTTTCAGTTCGGTCAAGTGTTGATATTGTCATATTTAGCATACATTGGGGTGATAACTTCAGATGGGTTCCTTCTCCTCGGTTTCAAGAGTTTGCTCATGGACTAGTAGACCTTGGAGTTGATGTTGTGTTCGGCCATTCTTCTCATCACTCAGTAAGTCATAAGAACACATTTCATATTTGATATTGGTATCATTTATATTATGCTTTATAAAAATATTGAGGCTCAGATTGTCCAGAATTTAAGAATATTATTTCAAGAACAGGCTGAGGCTTGGGCTTAATAGCTCATTTTTTTACTCAGCCTTGATCATAATAAATTTGCAGGGATGAATTGATCAAAAGTATTGTTTAAGAGCAATTTGAGGCAGAAATTGCAAAAAACTAAGAACAGTGAGCCTCGGCCAAATTTATTGGTTCTTTTAAAAAAAACTGTGTATCTGAATACAACACTTGCAGAGCTGCAAATAATGCATAAGGGGTGTTTTTATAATTTTGTTGTTGCTCAAATTCAAGGTGTAATACATCTGCTTGCACAGTGCACAATTTGCAACCCATTACTGTATCATGGTAGTCTTGGAACTAAAGCTTTTTCTCTCTTGAGATAGCAAGTAAAGTGACTGTTTTGGTGCAATTGAGTTGTCTGAGGTTAGTTCTCGAGGCTTTAACAATGAGTATTGATATCTCGAGTAAGAATTAAAGAGCTGCAGTCAGTTTCAGGGTGTGTTGGTGTTTTAGATCTGAGATAAAATCCAACTAAAGCAAGTTTTTAGAATAATGTAAATATATGTTAACAAGCAGAGAACTGAAAATAAATAATGTTTTGATGAGTCTGCAGTCAAACTGAATTTGTATGGCAGTGGTGTAAGAATTAATACAGTTGCACACATTTTTTCTGTGCTTTTGAAAATACTTTGAGTATTTTTGTTTAAAAATAAGCCATTTAAACCAGTGTAACACTTAAAACTGCTTGAGAATCCTGCTGATCCCCTCTTTCATAAATAAGAATCAGTCACTTAATTACAAATTGCACCGAACGTTTTCGACTCAAAAGTCATCTTCAGGGTACTGATTTGCTCATTGGGAAAAGGAAAATGGGGTTTGCTTGTATCTTTCTGTTAAGTGATGGATTTCTTGCTGCGCTCATTAGCGTTTCCTAAATTTTTCTGTTTCTCCATTGTCGGGCAGTTGCTACTATGTGCCATACGAAAGAATGTGTTGGGAGTTTGCTTAAACCACAAATCTCATCTGGTTTATGAAGGATATTGGTATCATTAATATATGCTTTGTAAGAATATCAAGGCTCAGATTGTCCAGAATTTAAGAATATTTTTTCAAGAACAACTGAGGCTTGGGCTCAATAGCTCATTTTTAAATTAATTTAAGAAGGACAGAATTAATTTAAGAAGGACAGTGCAGGTGTGGAGAAAGTTATATTGGCGAAACACAAAGAACTTTAAGCGTAAGAATAAATGAGCACCAGGACAAAACAAAAATGTTGGAACCCGCGAGACACCGAAGCAGATTCCCAACACTTTTTTTCGCGTGCCCCACAATGGAGAAACAGAAAAATTAAGGAAGCGCTAATGATCGCAGCAAGAAATCCATCACTTAACAAAAAGATACAAGCACACCCCATTTTCCTTTTCCCAATGGGGATAACTTAAGATTATAAAATTTTGAATATTTTATGCGGCAAACCAGTACCCTGAAGATAACTTTTAAGTCGAAAACGTTAGGTGCAAAGAAACTTTTATAGCCTTAAAAATTGAAATTTGAACTTATGTCAAAAAAAGTTAATTTAGTTGTGTGACTTTGCAATAATGAACTATTGTCATTTTTCCCAGCAAGGAATTGAAGTGTACAAGGGAAGATTTATATTGTATGGCTGTGGAGACTTCTTGAATGATTACCAGGTTTACGAACAAGTGCTCAGCATGCGAGGGGTAAGAGAAGTGTCAGTACCAAATGCAACATTTGGTGGTTTACTCTAGATCTGGACACGAATTAACCACCAAAATTTCTTTATGGAAATTTCTCCACTCTATCACAGCTTTTTTGGTGATTTCACTAACTCATCAGTTGGTTTGTTACAAAATGTCCAGCCATCCCGATTTTGAGTAAACTAATAGCCATTGGGATAAAAAAAACTTGGTTTTCAGAATCTGATCAAACAAGCTCAACAATGTGCAGGCAAAATGGTGTTTTTAATACGGAGAACAAGCACAAATGACGGTCAATCGTCTCTTGGATTTTGATAGAAATTGTCTTCTGTAAATGTTGGAAATGGTAATTCAGGGCATATAAATTTTGGAATTTTTTGCGAGAGTATGCTTCCAGCAGGTAAGAAATGGACTAGAGGGAAAAGAGAACGCTTTCCCGGTAAAAATTATGAAATTTTAGGTACGTTAGTTAGAAATTCTTTTGAAAGTTCACAAGTTGTTACGGGTTGAACAAGGAAAATCAGGAATTTTTTCAGACCTTAATGTCACTTTCCAGATTTTCAATTTTCTGAAAAACGGTGCTTAAAATTTCCAGGCTTTACCACGCTTTCCAAGCTCCGTACTACTATACCCAAGCTTTAGGTATAGCTCATTAGCACTCCAAAATTGCCTATTCTCGTTAAAATCCCGATTTGGGAGTGTCCGTAGATTTGAACGCCATTGCTATGGTTAAGGCCATGTTGCATGTGGCGGTGTTTTCTTCCAACTTGCATATGTTATGCAACGCTAATGCACGACAACAGGGTATTGCAAGTTGCTGTGGACATATTATGACACGCTGCAACTGGCTTCACAATGGAGTTGCGAAAAGTAGAAGCTTGTTCACCTTTTTCTGCAAGTTGCTCTGCATTTCTTCATGCAGAGGATGTTACAGGCGCAACTTGTTCTGCAACTTCCTTTGCATGGCGTTGCATTGCAAGTTGTAAGGAAAGTGCCTTGTGTGACAGGGCCTTTAGCTTCACAAGAGTCAATTTTCCAACCCTGGAGTTATAAAGTTATTGTCAATCTCCCAATTTCCCCTCCACGTCCCCTGGTACATACATATCAACCACTTGGGTATAATGGAAACCTGTTTTTAAAATTTTCGTTTTCTTGTTTTCAGGAAACATTGGGACACGAGTTTGAACTTTACAAGTCCAATTTAAGCTTCCTTTATACATTGCACTGGCGCCCAGATTTTGTTGATCCAAAATGCCAGCCAGCTTGTGAAGGCAGTGATGAGGAAGAAGAAGAAGAAAGAATAGATAATAGCGTGGGGTGTTACAGTCTAGAGCTGATTCCTGTGAAAGTACACAACTGCCAAGTGAACAGGTGCGTGTGATATCAAGCATACCTTTACCTGGTAGCCTGGTACCAGGTTTCATCACTCATGTACCATGTCGCATGCAGTTGCTCCTAAGAACTAAGGGCAGGCCGGCCGGGTCGGTCTGGGATTTAGAGAAGGGAGAGGAAGCTCACCCAATTAGAAATATTTGTAAGCACCAAAAGTAGGAGCTTCCAAGGGGACCGGAAAACCATCCTATACCCTTTCTTCCTCCTCAAAATAGTGAATCCTGCTTTTTAATTCATTTCTACAAGAATTTTCTTTTATAAGAACGTTGAAGTTGAAAAAGATTTGTACATATTCTGAAACGGAAAGACCATATGTTACATTACCGTAAATTACATCTTTTTTAATACCGTCCAAGTCCAGTTGTAGAAAAACATAACGTCAGACGTAATATGAAAGCTTTTTGTGCAACCTGCCCCTAATTTTTGAACTAAGGGCTTTTGGTATAATCAGCTAAAACTTGTGTAAACGTATGAAAACAGTTGGATGCTGGTAAAAGTTTTTAAACGTTTAGGTATACATGCAGACGCGTTCTAGATCTGTTTTATAATACATTAACGATACATCTCAGAAATTTATAAACAAGATAAAACACATTAATTATAGTTCAAACCCTCAAAACAATTAGGATAAGTACAAACTCGGCCAACTACATAATACGTCCTTACTCAAGTAGAGTGTCCAGTGTTACTGAAGTCAAAAGTAACGACCCCGAAACTCGACGTAGTTCATTACTCAGGCTTTCATCTTTTTCAGAGCAACAGGAGGCGATGCCGAGTGGATAATGACCAAGATGGAAGAGTTATGCGAGCATTTCAACACCCAAGTTATCAGAACTAAGGATGAAACTCTTTTCATTGACGGGACAGTGCCCAAGTAAACTTCTTACAGTTAAAGCAGATCGTGTTACTTCTCCAAGAAAACGTTATCAGTGCAAGAGGAGGGGGGAGGGATTCTCGGAAGTGACAGGGGATTTGGAAAGGTGATCTAAAGTACGCCAAACTTACCCGGTGGGGAGAGGCATTTCATAGCGCCACGAAGAACGAGACGAAAAAGAGAACCAAATTTGGTTCCCTCAAGTTATCTTTATCTTTTTGTTTAGAAAAATGAGAATATACGGGCTTAAATTCAGTGTCAATTTTCTATGCCTTATAGTTTCCGAAAGTTTCCTTCAGATTTTTTAAAGTGGCAAAATGATACCTAAAAATGATACCCTAATTACGTACAATACCGAAAATTGTACCCATACCCCCTACCCCCGTCATTTATTTCTGCGAGTTACTTCCCCTGGCCAAGAGATGTTTCTGCCTTTGCAAAATCTTGTGCACAGCCAAAAGTTCCTGATTTTCACGAAAACGGTGCTTCTCGTGTCAGGGAGTTTGTTTCCTCTCTTCCGACTGATCTCGCCATTACCAAATCGTCTGTCACAAAAAAAATTTCACCAACTTTTTCAGTTCTTACTGATGCTTTTCAAATAGGGAAGATCACACTAGTCTCGATAATACGCATATTTGTAACGTGAAAGGAGTTTCTTCAAAAAATAAAAACCTGTGGAGAATACTGCAACTGTTGTCGTGTGTGTACGTGTATGCGCGTAAGATTTCGGTTTTCCTAATTTTGTTACGGCCAAGAAAGAAATTATATTTGGGGTTTCTTTGTGGAAGAAAATTGAAGTGTTGAATAATCCCTTAAAATCCCCTTAAAACCCCATATATGCTTTCTTAATAGGGAAATGGATGATTAGCGCAAAGCAACATTAACCAGATTTCCAGCAATTGAGAGAAATAAATAACACTTCCCCAAGACCAATACACAAGGTAATGATACATGAGAATTTTGTTTATTTTAATACTAATATTTTCTCAATTACTGTGCCACATATATACTGTAACTCGACTAGAGTATCAAAAAGTTGGAGATGCCAACAGCTACAGTAGGCGAAAAACTAAACGCGAATGAAAAAGTGTAAATTTAGCGAGTATAAATTGAGGCGGAAATTAATCGGGTTTTTTTTTTTCGATTTTTCGAAAACTCACATGAACTCGAAACTGTTTTAATTGCAATTGTCTGACTAACATTTTTTACAGCTTTGCTAAACTTACTACCATTAAAGGAGCCTTAACCACATCAGTCTTGGTGGCTTAGATTAGTTGAACTCGGAAATTTTACAGAATTGGAGCTCAAACTCTCAAAATTATCTTTTTAACAAACAACAAAAGATAATGCAAAATTGGTTTAAATCTGAGGTTCGAAAATTCGAGAACACTTAGTGGAATATTTCAGTTTTCCAATATTTCAATGCCGCCACACTGTTTAGTCAGCCTGACCTCGCATTTGCTGGGGAAATTAAAGATTAAGGTTAAAAATTTCTAAACAGCTCCATATTTACTTAAATTCTGCAACTGATAGTTGCTAGCAAAATGAAGTTCTACTCACAATACAATCTGCAGCTTCCAAATGATCAACCCACGATCCTTAATCAACTATGACATCGAAAGGCGAATTTCTAAATAAATTCATGGCCACCAATCTTATTCAAACGAAGGGAATATTTTTTCTTAACTGTCACAACTAGCTATTGATTTGGACATACCGTTTCTCCCGCTGAAAATGTAGCCAATGAGATAGTTTCTAACATGAATTGTTCATTCTAGCGAATCCAAAACGTCCCAACCGAAATGAACCAATCAGCAAATAGTTTATGTGCATGCGCAGCCGTCAAGCTTAGCTCGGTGCTCTCAAAACAACGGGCGTCGAAATTTAAAATGAGTAAAATGGAGGAAGACAATTCGTTTTAGAAGATGAACTAAACAACTCGGCTCTACACCCACTCAAGAAGAGTTGAACTTTAAAGTAAAGAAAAACAGATTCCAAGTGTTGTCGTAAGTGGAACTAAACTTTAGTACTGCATTAATCCATATTTCCAGTCTAAAGTGATTAAGTTTAATTTAAGATTAATTTAACGCGTGCCGCTACCTTGAAAAGCGACTCAAAATGGTTTTACTGCCAGGCACCCTCTATATTCACTAAGGCACTGCAGCCAATTACGTCACATTTCAAGATATGGCGGTACGCGGAAAAATGTCGGAGAAACGTCAATCAGGCTAAAAATAGTTGCAAAATGCAAGAATTTAAACTAACACCGTTTTTCTTCGTCGACTGAGAAAGGTCAACAGCGTAATCTCTTCGTCGTAAAATAATACAGGTTGCTTACTTTAGCTATGAAAATGGTATTTTGAAGCGCCATGTTGGAAATTTGTCAGCGTTCTTCTTGCTGCAGCTTACGCATGCGCAGTTGTTTTTCTGCATGTGTGTCGCATGCAGAAAATTCAAACTCAGCAAATAATCAAACTAAATCGCTCGACGTCAGTTCTGTGAACTTAAATATCGATTTAAACTGCCAATATGGACTAAGGCGAGACTAAAGTTATATTTGAGAGTATAAAACTGTTTTTCAACCGAGGCTCCTTTAAATATCAGAGACCAATATCGTTTGAAGTTGATCTTATCTTAACACTACAAAGCCAAAAATGCTTGTTAAGCAGCTACTCAAGCGGGACGTCATTTCTAATGCAAAATTCTCTCCTCTTATCGTAAGTATGAATATGTTAAGTAACAAGAAATCCGGTTAAGAGAGTTCTGGTAAGTTTGATACGAAGATAATGGCTCAGTGCTTGGCAGAAAAAATGATCGCCATAACAATACCGCCCACAGCAACTATTGTAGCACCAAGCACAAGTGACCAGGGCATCAGCTGAAAGATAAACATATTACTTTGTAAACTTTTTTTTCTATTTGCATAGTTTGGCGAGGTATTTGGGTACCAAAGGAAATATTTGGTTACAATTCTAATTATGAACTCTGGCATAACGATTCTTGGTCGGCAATAACATAAAAAAGCTTAGACTTTGCAAAATGAACAACTCAATTTTGACCCGACCTCAACCGGGATGGGGGTCGGTTCCAGCTCCCCCACGTTTGGGATGGACTCTTGCAGTCACGTGTCGCCAAAGTACGTAACTACAAGGCGTGACTTTCTGTCCGCGTCACACTTTGAACAAGACTCGTGAGAGTTACGACCTTGTTTTTAATCGTACAGAGATTCTAAAGTTTTAGATTCGTTTCTCATTTTTACCTGTACAGATGAAGATTTTAGAACAACTCAATTTTGAGGTTGATATTTAAAGGACCAAGTTTAGTTACAGTCATGGAGAAATCTATTGGCACACCAAGCGTCTCCCGCTTCCCCTTTTCAATATTGAAGTCATCTGGTATTAGAAACGCCTAAACATTAATGACCGATTGGGGAGTGGGGTGTTTCAACCACTTTTGTCTGAGGTTGTAGTCTGTTATCAGAATCTTGCCCGGAATAATTATTCCTAACAAGTGTTTGGAACGTCATAACAAACTACATCATTTTCAAATCTCTTTTTCAATCCACTTACTATCGAAAACTGTTATTATTTACATTCTCACACTATAAGCATACCAAAGCAAAACTTCAGCTCTTCAAGCAAACAGAGTCTGCAAGTAAAAAAGCACGGACAAAATTAAATTCTCACTGAATACTTGAAGGTGACATGATGAAGGGTTTTCAAGAAATGATTATTTGAAGATTTCAAAACTTGTTAGCAAAGGCCTTAAGCCTGAAAAGTTACTGTTTATTATAAATCTAGCAATTCAGAGTTGAGTTCCGGAATAAGTGTAATCGACTCCTTTTTATGATAGTATTAATATTACCATTTACTCACATTTGATGCCTTTTTCTTCTTGTCTTTCCCATTTCCACCAACCATTCTTTCATACATGCTCCGTTCTTTCTGAAGTTCTACAGACTGCAACCTCCTCAAGCGAATCAACTCGGAGCGAATTGTCTTGAAATGAACAAATATTTAACAAAACTGAGTATTAAGTGCTAAATGTGCGATCACTCCGGTAATAAACCCATCAACAAAAGTGGTTGGAATTTGAACACAAGCATAAGAAAGATATCAAATTCCTAGGGGTGGGGCAGGAAATTTTCTTCAAATACATACAATATAATAGTGGTATAACTGATAACACTACTGTGGCAGTGAAGTTAACACTTTTGTTGCAGCGCTGACCAGTGTTTAACAGCGATGTGACAGCAAATTAAGTGACAATGATGTCAGGGTCTGAACTGTTACAGCGATAGCAATTACAGTGCTGGAACAACATTAACACTGAAACCGCTCTGACTGTTATGTCACCAACAGAGGTGTGACAGTAATGCAAGTAACAGCGTTGCGGTAGCGATGTACTTTGCGCTGTAACAGCAATGTAAACTGACAGCACTGCAACAGCGATGCGAACTGCAGTGCTGCAACAGCGCTGTACACACTAGTGAAACAGTGCTTTGAGGATGTAGACACTAGTGAAATGTTCAGTGGTGTGAAGTGACAGGGATGTCAGTTCACGTCACTCTAACATCGATGCCCACATTACTGAAACAGTAGTGCCACCTTCATCACTGTTACCGCACTGTTAGCAGATGTTACTGGTACATCGATGTCACTCAAAATCGTGATCGTTTTTTACATTTACGGTGCTGTTCTCCTTTTCACAGCAATAGCGCTGTGCACATTAGTGTGCAGCTCCTGTACAATTCTTCTTGTGTAGTGAAATTTCCTATCAATGATGAAAGAAATCAAACCACGGGGCCTATCGTCATGTAAACTCCAAACTCATGGGACAAGGAAAATTGCCAGATATCCTTCATTTACATTAAGTAGCTCATAACAAGAACAGTATAGACCACTTTCATGATACGCCTCATTGGCCATGAACAAAAACTTCGAGTCGAGGCCAGTAGGGCCAAAATACAGCAAATGTATGAGAACTTGGAACTTGACC
>JAOBYE010216101.1:0-10195 GCA_025403585.1 Parazoanthus swiftii | reverse complement strand
TAGGCCCCGCAGTTATATAATAATCTGATAAGTCCAATACAGCAGCTGGAATGTAAACTTCAAGCTTCATTTGCTGTAAAATATTAGTCTTACACTGCGCCTTTTCCAACGGAAGTACCACTAAACCTCGGTACGTGGCTCACTTTTTTTATTTACAACGGCCTGACAAACTAACAGAGGCTCGAGCTTGCCTCAGATTTTAAGAGAAAATTGAGAACATTCTAAGACTCGCGCTTTCTTGTTTGATAACTGCACTGACTTGTTTCCGAGTCTCTTTACGCTGTTGACACGAGTGTTTTGTTGTGTGAGCCGTTCACTAAACAAATTCATCAATTGGGAACGGAATCAGGGAGACTCTTGGCTTATGTTGCTTCGCACTCACAAAACCTCCTTGAGTCCTTGGCTCCAGCTTATTTACACGTGTTTCTACTCTGGCTTTGGTTGATTATCGTTCTCCAACTGAGCACTCCCCTCGATTTCTTCTTCTTGCGGTATTCACTTCACTTTACAAGGTATCGCAGTTGCCGGACCGGCAATTTTTTCCGATAAAAACTGTTTGTCTTTGCTGTTATCTTTCTTTTTCTTGCACAGAAATCGCAATGGAACAGAAAATATCTTTCTGGTAACTCGTTTTTTTCTGGTTTTGTCTTCGTCTTCACGCAAAATGTAGAGTTCATGATTCTGTATTTTTTGCTTGTTTTCGTTCATGTTATTGTTAGTCTTATTATCAGGTTTTGGAGGTAGCGGGCTTTTGTCTTTACCTTGTAACAAACTTTTACTTTGGGAAGGTTTGCCATGTTCCGTTCGAATCCAATAATTACTAAACTCCATCCCCAGGTGATGCATTTTACAAACCTTCCAAAAAAGATTGGATATGTTTCACCAGCAGAAGAGCACTGAAATGGTTGCATCGACTGTAGAAGTCTCACTTTTATTTGCAAGGTAAACGTGCTTAAAGATTAACAGACGTCAGTCCAAAAGGCGTTCCCCTACGTCATACTTGCATACATTCTTATCAGTCGTAATTAATATACAAATGTGGACTGATTCAAGTTTTGTTACGTAATTAGATTTCAAAAACAATTTATACTAAGAGGCCTGAATTCGCCTTTCTAGATAAATATATTTAGTTTGAAGTTTCCTTTACCATGGCCCTGCTCCTTGCTTTTTCAATTTGGAGATGTTAAGTTTTAAAAAGAGTTATTAATCATGAATGGCGTATGCGTGTGACTACGTTCAAAGATTGTTGTTGTTGTCAACATCCGGCTCACATGCATGAATACCCAAATTTCTTCATATTAGGCCTTTTCACACTAGGATCATAAGTAGGTCCAAAGTAGGCCCACATCGTACTTTGACCCTACTTTGTGTGTGAATGGAGATATAGTAGGCCTAAAGTATGATACTTTAAAGTAGGCTTCATCAAAAGAGCCGCATCCTACTTCAAAGACTGATCGGACCAGTCTTACGATCCTACTTTCACACCTCCAAATCAGACAAGCAATTAAAGCCTGTCAATTTTTGATGAATTATGCAATTACAAAACTACCACACGGCCAGCTGGTTGCATTCCAACGTGAAGCTGTTGTACTCTGTAATTGAGTCCATTGTTTTGTAACGTTTTCGTTGACGTTCCCGTCCTTGAACGGCCGCGACTGTTGTATGCATAATAATGGATGGTAATTTTATTGACAAGTAATTATTTATAAGTAACACACTAAAACTGCTAGTGTGAATAGGTTTTTGTAAAGCAAACATCACGTCCAAAAGTAGGATGGAGGAAACAACCTACTTTAGACCTACTTTCGATTCTAGTGTGAAAAGGCCTATTAGTGTTAGCGTGACAGACGAACAGCTGTGTGCACAGGTGACTCGTATATTTACCAGACTGTTCTCTCGCAATATATATTTCATTATTTCCATATTTAAAGTACATTATCCCTCCTTATTCTCAGCCTGAGGTTTGTTTTTAGCATATTCGTTTAGCAGTCACGAAAATCGTACTATTGCATCATACTTCCATACTTCAGGTGGTCTTAGCTGGGAGGCCTACGGTTGTTGCTACAGTTTCCATAGTAAGTGACATCATATTTTTCCGGAAGCGTTTTTTTATCACTATTTTAGCGTTCGTCACGTCTGGGATCTAGATCACGTAATCTAGACGTAGATCTAGATTACGTCTCTTTCGTGGTGCTTTTCTTTTATCGCTGGCGACCATATTTAAATATACAGGGCCATACCGGTTTGGCAAACCGACTAACAGCAAAATCTAATTCTATCAAAGCAAACAGAACGAGAAAATGAACCAAAACGATCCTGAATCTACGGAAGCCCATATCGGTAATGCTTAATACTGTTTTCAAACTTCTACGCAAAACGGTAATAGGCAAACTTGTCCTGCCGATTTCCGCTTCTTGCTCATTTGCGAACGCGGACACGTATTACCACAGGGGATACTCGAGGGACACATATTACTACACTGCAGGGGACACGTATCACTACAGAGAACACATATTACTACAGGGGAACGACCATCATCTGATGCACAGGTTAAACATGGGAAAAACAAATCAAGCACCCTCCCTTTCTTCCCCTTTCAAATATCTAATGGTCTGTCCTTTCATTTCTTTGCTCTATCATGTTGCCGATGTGTCAAAACGTGTCAAAGTTCGTCAATGTTTAGTTAGTGTCACATGCCACCGAAAAGCAAAAAAGGACTCTTGTACGGTGGATATCGACCTTTGATCTGTCATGTGCGGATCGATGCCAACCTTGAAATACCAATATTTGGTCGTCCGTATTCTGAATTGTTTGGGAGTTAACCAAGCAGAGTGTATAAATAAAAACAACTTGGCATAATGGAAACCAGAAATTTAATACAACGGAAATTCTAGTTTCTGTGTTCTTGACCTTTGTGCCAAAACATTGCAACAGGAAGGCTCTGGGTAAGAGTTTGGATTCAGCTGAGAGTCAGCTTGAGTCAGCATCAGCTCTCACAAGTCATTGCGGGTTATTTATAAGAGAAGAGTGAGCCTTCTTATTACGTAATCTCAATTGGCATATAAAACTGAGACTGCAAAACCCAAACAGTTTGTTTGTAGATGTCTTGCGAAAGTTTAACTTTCGAACGTGACAGATCTGTAAGAAATGAAGTTAGAAATTTCACGTATAATAGTTGCTTTATCCATGAGTTTTCTACCAGTGAAAACTACTGATTCTAGTTTCCATTTCGTGTCCGCGGAAACCCGAGGTGGCGCCCTCCAGGAGAGGCCGATTGTAGGTAGGATGTAGGTAGGATGTTCAAGAAACCGAACACAACTCAAGATACAAGTAATTCATCGGTAATCTTAAGCCATGGCAATTTTTTTCAATCTACTGCATGGTCACGGCTGAACGACCTTTTGAACCTTGTAACTATGAGATTTAGATTCAGCCTACGCTCAATAAATTATTGTTTCTCATGAATACCAAGGACTCATACTATGCATGTCTACAATCAGTTTGTAATGACAATGTTCTTCTTGCTTCACTAAAAGCTCCATATTTGTAAAAGTTCTTAAAAATGAATTCCTTAAAATATCTCTCACTGACGCTCCGCTTGATCGCCTACAGACAACAGTGGAGAGACAAGTACGTTACAACGTCAGTCACAACAAGAAGGACTTTTTGGTTTATCTTTAATTTTGACAACTTTACTTCGTGCTTGCTCTTAGCGCGTTTTAAGTTGACTACCTTCAAAGGAAAACATATGAGTTAACGGGAGTAGTTTAGTACATATTAGACTTGGAACTCGAAATTCGGTATATATTATACACAATATTTGATGGTGTATTTATATTGTGTTGTATCGTGTTATCTTGTGCATGTTGTGTTGTGATGAAAATGAGCTTAGCTGGTAAGTTTGAGTTTTCGAGGGTTCGAGTTACCCGGAGTCAACTTTGAGCTGCTTTTCTTACAGATGTTTGTATTTTTTTATTGCTCGAACAGGCCCGTAGCCAGGATTTTTGTCGGGGGGGTGCAAATTTCGTAAACTTGGACTCTTAAAAGCCAAATTTGTGGGACAAACACACTTATGGCCGTTTTTTTAGTCGTTTCGATTTACGTTAACACCAAATGTTACGATAAACCTGTTCGGGCTTCTTCATCGTTTTCTTAAACCTCCAAATGCGGACCTTTTTGGGTCCGTGGGGGGGGGGGTGCGTGCGCACCCCGCGCACCCCCCCTGCCTACGGGCCTGGTATGTGAAGGATTATTCAAGACTTCGGAAACTGATATATTTAGGACGCAGTTGACAACAATCTGGATGATTCCAAAACACAATATGGAGTATCTGACAGATTTGTCAAGACTCTGGGTATTCAGTCATGATGATTCCATAACACAGTATAGAGAGGGTTATTCTGGTTTATTCCAAGTCTCGGTATGGACGGAGAATCAAAGAGATTGACGATTTCAAATACAGAATTTATCAAGACTATGGGCAATCGGGTCGATCTCAAAACATAGTAAAGCGTACCAGGGAGATTCATTCGTCAAGACTATAGTATTTATTGCGGATTATTCCAAACACTGTGAGAAGTATTGGGAGGATCCGTAAGGCCTGGACAATTTGGACGACTCTTAAACACAGCATGAATTCTAGAAGATTCAACGATCTGGATGATTCTGATACACAGTTTGCAGGAACAAGAGGTTTCATCAAGACTGTTGACAACAATCTGGATGATCTCAAAAGATAGCGTTGCCTACCCGGGAGACTCATTCGTCAAGACCGAAAACAATCTGGATGTGTCAGACACCGTGTGAAGTATTGGGAGAATTTATCAAGACTGGACCATGTCGACGAATTCAAAACACCGTATGGAATACTTGGAGGATTTATCGAGACTATGGAGGATCTGGGTTATTCAAATACACAGTTTGGAGGAACGGGGAATTTTCATTAAGGCTGTTAACAACCATCTGGATGGTTTAGCAAAACGGTGGTCAACCATGATAAGCTCCATATTAGTTCCAAAAGGCAAATATTCCAATTAAAGATAAAAAAGTTATTATACAATGACGAAACGGTCCTTTTTCCTTCGTTACTCGAGTCTCGTCCATATTGTTAGCAATTAGTGCGCTGCAATTTTTGTCCCCAGTACTTTGTGATTCTGTAGTGTCTGAAGAATTTAAAAAAACACAGTTGTTTAACTTTTTTTAGCAAGTTGGTAACACAGATTTACGAAAAATGACTCTTGTATAGCACCGAGATCATGTGTTACTCAAACTGACAACTAGACCTGTTTTTGTTGATACAATATGTAAAAGGGGATCTGCTTGACCCAGCTAATTCTGATGTAACTTGGTACTTCTGAAATACCGTAAACCGATTGTAGCTAATGCTTTGTTCGTCGTTGCAGGGACATGTACGAACCGCAAGTGCCTTATAACCTTCAAACCGGGTAAGTAATTTTTACTATTTAAGTATGTCAAGTAACGTGGTCATTTGTTGTTGACGTGTTATTTGACCGACCTACTAGACCCACTAGATACGTTATGGTCGAACCTACCTCGAACTTTCAGACACAATAGCTGAAGTGCTGCTTGTTTCCTTTGCTCTTCCCCCACCTTTACTTATTAAAGACATGGAAGAGTTTAGAAGTTATCAAGTGACAGCCTTAAGGAGCTTGTTAATGTTGATAAAGTGAAGCATGCAAGGCCTTGACTGTGGTTTTATTTAATATGACAGAAGATAACTGTTTATGACTATAACGTCGAAAATCTTTGAATGTATCAATTGACGTCAAGGTTTATAGATGTGGTCATGTGGCCTTTAGTTTTTCTTCCTTAATCTTTAGCAAAAGTGTTACCAAAATAAGTTATCTTTTAACAGCAAACTCGATAAGCAACACTTTGAGCCGCTGTCAAGTACTTCAGGTTAAAAAGGTTTAACAAAATTAACTATGTATTTATTTCAGGGACTTTTTATGCCAGCTGCCCTGTCCAGCCAATCATTTTGAAATACCCTAATGTGTTGGTAAGTAATCGCGGATTTAATCCATATCTTCATTGAAGTTTGTAAAGAAAAAGATCACACAGTAGGATTGTACAAGCGTGCGAACTTCATGTGAACCATACTTTGTGCAATAATGAGAGTGCATGCAGGGCCGTAGCGAGCCTTGGAAAACGGGGGGACACAACCGGGCGCCAAAGACGCGAGCCTTGAAAATTAGTTTGTTTAAAAAAGGAATTTTCGGGATTTTAAACGCTATTTCAAACAAAATCAGAGTGTCTAAAACTTGTAAAATGTTTCCCGTTTTCCTCAGCCTTGGGGCAATTTGCTGAACGTGACACATTTTTTTACCACATCGTTTATATCATTTTTCCCCGTTACAAAGTGTAAAGTGAATGTCAACCAAAAACATGCAAACGCCAGTAGCTTATGAACTCGGCCTTCCAAGGGTGTTGCGTACATGTACCGTACGCTCACGCGGCATTCCTGGTTTTGTCAAACTTTTTTTTTAAACTGTTTCCTTTGAACTGCAAACCGGGAATCTCTGGAACCTTCGGGTTTCCCGAAACTATCATGCACAAAATGCTTACCCCAAATACCCATGCGATTACTTACGAAACTTAAATATTCGATTGGTTTCCAAATTTTCCGAAAATGCGGACAACTGACGTGCAAACGGATGGACTGATTGACCAGTCGTTTACGCTGACATGGACCATATATAATTACCGATTTCTATGAAGCAGTAGTAGCCACAGAAGAGCGGGACAAAACTGGGAGGGGGCAAACTCCCCTCGGCCCCTTTTCCTTGCAAGGGCCCTGGAGTGTGTCAAGTATCAAGATCGTAAGGCAACCTACTTTTGATATAAATATTTTTCCTTTTGTTGGAATTACTAGGATACTGTCACTTGGACTTGGTCAGGCCCAACAGCGTAAGTTTTGTGGATACTTGCAAAATACCCCACTTACTGTGAATCTCTGCTCCTGCAGTGAAACAATCGTCGAGATATTAGTAATAGTTGGCCCACCAATAGCCTGTCCAGCTATTTTACAGTTCCCACAACAATGCTCAACCTAATGTAGATGTCCTTCTGCGATCCAAAGTTCGGGGATCAATTAATTCAATAAACGTTTACACTTGCATAGTTGACAATTGCAGCCATTGTTTCAGAGGTTAATAGAATAATATATATTGGTGGTTATCTAAAATTTATTTTCTGTTATCAGTATCTGTTACCCTTAAAACATTGTTATGAAGTTCTAAAAGTGCTGTATTCTTGTAAGCTTTACCCCCAGTTATTGTGCCAAATTGTCAAAACAGTCCGGCGAATTTGACCGCCCATTGCAATGCGAAAGCCTGATAAAAACTTACAAGTCTTCCGTGCTAACTTATTATGCGGGTTTTGTTAGCTAACTCACACAGACTTCACAGGTGGGCCTCCTACTTCCAGACATAACATACTCCTGCGTCTTGTATCTTTATTCTTATTAAATACCAAACAGTGAATATTGAATTTCCGGTAATTTATCCTATATCCTATATCCTGTAGTTTATCCAAATATTGAAACTGACAATTTTATCACGGAATATTTTCCTTCAAAATGGCCGAAAACTCGAGTCGTTAGAATATAAAGTTCGAGATATTTTTACCCAGTGTTTGGTATTTAATAAAACAATTATTCCACTCACCATTGTGGGATATGAGCTTATGATAGCCGACTCGGTGCCCCGCACCGGCCTCGTTCCGCTATCTAAAAGGTCATGTCCAACGTGGAATAATTGTTAAGTATGCTTTTTGTTTGATCCGTAATACTTACCCATTATTTATAATGACCATCTGATTTTACAAACTGAGTAATGAGGATCACCTGCTTGATAAGTTGTGCCACATGACCCGTACATTTTTGTTAGATAACATGATCTCGTAAAATTTAAACGGTATAAGTAAAAGTTTGTTCTGTTCTGGTCTGTCCTGTACATCGACTCTTGAAGACAATGGCTAACTTCAGTTAACAACAAACCTCTACAGAATCAAACTACTGTGGCTCACCATGTGTCAGTTGCACAACAACTTAGAAATTGAAGTAAGTCTTGTTGTCCCTTTTCTCTGAATTGTGTAAAATTTAAGGCAAGAAAATGCAGTCGTACTATAACATAATGTCTGTTTTTTGTTAACTAGATTTTGCCGGTGTATAAACCAAGCACAGAGGTAAGATCATTTTAGACTCTTTCTTTTGTCAATTTCTGTTGTCCCGTTGTTCTGTTAGTTGGAAAATCCTACAATTTAACACTGACAAATGGAAATCTCTTACAAGATTGATAAAGTAAATCTCAAGCAGCTAAAGGCGAATAACTATCGATTTTTCTGTTTCTGTTACTTAGGTCGGGTTTTAGAAACTTATATACCATTAAAATAACTGCAAGTTTTGCTGTACATGTTCCAGAGGTAGAACTTTGTCTCTGATAGTTCTGTTCTAGAAAGGGTTTTTTTGCCATGCAGACAGTTATGTGTTTCATTTATTAGGAACTATATACCAATCTTGTTGTGTAATTACCCACCCGTGTATAATGTACAGGAAATTGTCTACGGATCTGACCGTGTAAATAGCCAACTGCTGCCAAGGCAGAGAACCGCACGTTAGTCTTACCTGGTATTTAAAGTAATAGCCTTTATCCTTGTTGTGGCTGAAGGAAATCTGCGATGCCAAGCTGTTTGCAAGGAATGTACGGGAGCAGATGGCAAGGTACATTGCTTGCATTGTTTTCAAATGGTTACGAAATGTTCATTTTCCACGTCTATAAGGATTTTCTTCACATTTACTCCGATATTCAGACTCTCTTAGCTCGGTTTCGTCAGGGTTTCTCTTCAGGTATTGAATTTTTAATTACCACACGTGTGATTAAGTGTCCATTTAGAGAGCTTGGACGATAAAAATGCAAATCGTAGAACCAAAACGACATCATTTGGGCACGCAACGAAAAAGATGCTGAACGACTGCTCGTGTTTCGACATTTTTTATTTGTCAGCGAATTTACAACTGACAAGACGATGCTGCGCGAAGCAAAACGTTATATCCGAACCTCCCTCACGTTCTGAACCCCCAAAGAAAGTTCTGGAAATCCCTGTACTGGACTTAGCTTCACTTTTCCCAGTCTTACCAAACGTTATCGGTAGTACAACGCTGAAGGTAAAAGAATATTTAGCGAGGGGGTGGTAATCACTGTCTTGTTCTGTCGTGACTGGTTCTTACCAAGTGCAGCTGTTTTGACAACGTTTCCACTGTACGACCTCCGTTTAAAGCAGTGTTTTTTTATTCTTTTCTTCCAGATGCCTGAATGTCCCAGTGACAGACCACACGTATGAAGACTGCAGGCTGATGCTACAGGCGGTAGAAAAGAAACTTCCTGCGTCAGCTGGCTTGGTAGAGTATCACAAGATCAGCACAAAACTGAGGTCAGTTACAATCTTGCTGTCCGATATATAAAGCAGTCAGTTTTAGGAGTGTGAACACTTGTCCAGCTAAAGAGTATTCCCATACGATTAGAAATTTCCGCAGACCAAACGAGATTTAAGCTTTTTGTGTGGGAGGCCCTTTGTTGTTTTGAGAGAGAAATGCCCTCGTCTGTTCAACTGTATGCTCAACCAACATTTCAGGTATATAGCTAAACCGGCTTTAAGTGGACAGTGTGCAAAAATTGATTCACCCAAGTCTACAGATTCTTGAAGAGCGACGAATCTGTAGTATAAATTTATAAAGTTGCTTTACAAAACTAAACTGCCTCATCGTGTCGTTTTCCATGTAGTGTTCGAATGGATAGCATGAAAGACCTGCTGGGGAAATTCGCTGACATTGATACTGATGGTGACGGAAAAGTGCACTTGAAGGAATTTGCTGAGTACCTCAACTTACCAGTTACCAGAGGTGTGGAGGAGTTGTTCTCACTCTACGACAGGGTGAGTAGCAAGTGTTTCACTTTACCAGATTTTTGCTAGAGGACTTGTTCTCAATCTACGATAGGGTGAGTGGCAAGTTTCCCAAAAACATCTTCGTAGTTGGTAGAGCGAAATGGTTAAGAAACTTGGCCAGTTGTCTTTGTTATGGGTTTTTGTTTTCTATCTGTTTTGTTGGCCTTGACGGTGCACAAGACACAAAAGGTATTGCAATGCATATGAACAACTAACCAGTAAAAGTGTTTGG